>JAQFYM010001574.1:0-31683 GCA_034694785.1 Agrenia bidenticulata | reverse complement strand
CGCCAAGCGCGCTTGGCGAATTATATGCGCTTGGACGGTAACTTATATAACTGTATTTTATAAACTTTTAAAATTTTCATATTTATACAAAAAACACAGCAGACAGATTTTTTGACTGTTTTTAATCAGTTGTGCAATAAATGTTTCAGTTGTTGAAAAAGACAAAAATGTTCTAGGAACCACGTTTACAGTATATTTTTTGTTTTAATATCAGCGCAAAACGCCATAAATGTCTGTTGACAATTTTACAGTTTTATTTGTTTATAAAACGTGTTTTATAGAACACCCACAGCATTAATATACATGATAAATGTTGTTATTGCTTATGTCTCATTAAAATGGAGATTAAAAATGCGTGACCCAAAATGCTTAAAACAGAAATTCCCAACCCCGAAATTTTATTTTGTAGAAAAACAGAGCTAAAATTCCAAAGGTATGCAGTGCTCGATTATACGCTTGCAATACAAAAAGTTCATTTATACATTTTAAACAACAAAAAAATCTATTTTTTCAAAAAATAAAATATATGAACTAATAGCCAACTTATACTAATTGGCCTGTTAAATTAACCTGTTTTTTTTCCCATTAGCATTTTTTGTGATAAATAATATCGTAATAAAAAATAAAAAAAGGCAAGTTTTTGTCGCCGTTAAAATAGTTTTTTTATTTATTATTTAGCATATATAAACCCTTGGCGATCAATTATGCAGCCCGAAAAAGGTACGAAATAAAAAAGGTACGAAAAAAAAAAAACTAAAGAAAACTAATATTTTCTAGATATAAAGTTGGAAATTTGATCTTCTTCTTCTAATCTTAAGATTTAATTATAACAATAAAAACCGGAAAGCAATTCCAATTATTGGCAAAAGAGTAGTTAAGCCACCCTTTCTAAATTTTGAGCGAGAATAGTCCCGTATGTTTTATTCTAGAAAAATATGCATAAATAGAGAAATATTAGTAATCTTAAAAAACGCATTATTAATTAAATGACCCTATTACTAACCCGTACCCTAACAATCTAACTCTAAAATACTTCTATACAGGGGTCTAACAAATAAGACTTAAATCTAGATGATTGTCGTATATCATGTTTGTTTATCTTTATTAAATTGGTTTTCGATGTTCTTTAATTTACAATAAAAAAAATTATTTCTTGTACCCCGAAAATTTGGGCATATTTTTATTTTTCTCCTAAAAAGTCCCGAACGGCCTAAACTACTCTTTTGCCAGTAATTGAAATCCATTTCCGGATTTTATGATTTTATTTATATCTTAAGATTAGAAGAAAAAGGTTAAATTTCCAACTTTGTATCTAGAAAATATTAGTTTTTTTTAGTTTTTTTCTCGTACCTTTTTCGGATTTCGTACCTTTTTCGGGCCGCATAATTATTTCCCAAAACCCTTATTGGATACTAAAACTTCTTTATTACTAAAAGACTTCTCCTGCTAAGATGCTTGTATTTTTATTTAAAATACCTTTTTTGACTTGTTGGGTTAAGCGTTTTAGCACCGTATTTTTTTTTATGTATTATTGTTTGTTGTTAACGTGCATGCATGTGTTTGCCTTTTAAGTCAAAACTTACATGAAAAAGTTAATTATATTGTAAAAAAAAGCCTTACTTACAAATTGATACTTATTAACCCTTAGGTACTTTACTTGTATTTTAAAAACCCATGTATCTTAATTTTTTGATATTGTAAATTTACCCCCCATAAACTTACAAAATACTTCGAATTCAAAAAATATACGAAGATCTTAGACTTGTTATATATGTAATGTACCTGCTGTCGCAATAAATGCACATTGAAGTAAACTTTATTGATATATCTGCATCTTTTGTTAAAAATATTTATGCTGTCAAAATCTATTAAGTTTCGAGAAAGACGACGTGCAAATAAAGCAGATGAAAGTATGCAGTCTTGCCAAGATGTACATATATACACTATACTGTCCGCAAAAATGTCATAAAGAAGTCGCATAGAGAAAATGGGGTTTGGAAGTTCCATCTCAATAGTGTTCATTTTTTTAAAAATTATAAAGGATAATTAAAAATATTGGAATAATAAAAATATCATATAAACAGCGATTGTTTTTTTTTCTTTTTATTTACTTTAGTACGTAATGTGTTTAACTTTCAAATATGCAAATTCTAGTCATTTATTTCCTAATACTTATATGCTTTATCATGATCTAACTTAATTTACAGGATAAATATTTTACGAAATATATACTATTATAGTCTTCGGTTATCTTATTATCATTTATATACACATTTTTTGAATTTTTCTTCACTTCTTTTCCATACTACTTGTATAAATTAAAGGCGAAAAAAATTTAGAAAAACCGGTTTAGCGGTATATAAAATTTTAGAAAAAAATACTTAGACGGCAACAGGATTCGAACTTAAGACGCTAAAAAAATTACAAAAAATGTACTAAAGGGTTAATAGAAAAATAATACAGGTTTGTTTTAAAACCTGATAAGTTAAGCATTAAACTTTCTGATCATAGTATTTGTAGGGCATTAAAAGGGAAGACAAGTATTTTTTAAAACGTCCCTGTAAAGTAAGGTAATGAAAATGTTTTTTTTTCACGGAAAAAAAATACATGTGTGTATGAATGTTAAAAAATTTAGCCCCAAAAGTATATTTAAATTTATAAAAAGACACATAAAATCAAAAAAATAAATAATAAGTGCCCATAAAACAGAGGCGTAACCAGGGGGGGCAAGGGGGGCCTAGCACCTTTCTTTTGAAAAAAAAGTAAGCCCGAATTAAAGGGGGGGTCTTTTTTTTTAGTGCGTCAAAACGTACCTAAAAACAAAAATTATAAAAAAGGCATTTATTTCAATTTATTAAAATTATTTACGAAAAACAGTTAATTTTTTTTTTGGCATTTTAACCGTTTTTTTTTTGCGCCTTCCCCACTTAAAAAAATCCTGGTTACGCCACTGGCATATACCATTAAATTTTTTTGTTAAACTAAAGTTTTTTTCCATTCATTATAACAAAAAAAAATTAATAAAAAAAAATCTGGGGGCCCCTTTACTAGAAAAAATATTTTTTTCCTCTGGGCTCCCATGTGTCTTCCGGAGGACCTGCCTAGGAATACCAGTACTTTATTCTGTTTAATTTTATTTCTTGTAGTACCCTCTTTATACCGTTACTCCCAATACTTTCGCCTGAGACAGTCTAAATTGTATCTTTATTATGTCTTATTGCGCTTTAACTCGTGTCAGGCTGTTTATAACTTTTACTTTTTTACATGTCGTGTTTCTGTAGATCTTTTGCATGGCTAAAAAGATCATCTATTACTTACACAATCTCTGTCCCATTAAATCGCTAAATGATGTTTCATATACCCGTTGCATGATCAACGGTACATCATTGTACCCCAAACAATACAAATTGTACTTAATAACTCAATTTATAACCTTGCAATGGGGTTTTGGTTGTGTATTTTTTCAATTTCTATTTTACAGTAGCTAATCTATGCATTATGTATCGTTATATATTTACAGCCGACCTTTTCTGCACATTTCGATTTTTCTTTAATTTCTTAAAGGCTTTTGTTGTCAAGTCGCGACATGTCATAAGGTTCGTCACCAACCTTATGTTCTCATCTGCTTTTACAAATAACCGTATAATGTTTTTTTTACTGCGAGGTAGATTTCTAATTATCCCTCTATACTTTATATTTAAAAACTCTTTAATATTCTATTAGAGAGCCTCGGTACTATGAAACCTCTCCTGCATACTGTCTCTTTTTCTTTCGTATCTATTCTGCACTTCCTTGCCCTACAAAATACTTCTTTCTATGTAACATTTTTTATTTTACCATACGAAATTCAATATATATGAATTCGCTGTTACTTTTTGTCGTTTATTATTACCACCCTCTATTTATTTTACCTATCTGTCTTCAAAAAAAATAATCACGGTTCCTGTAAAACAATAATTATCCGCTGCCTTTTGTCTACACCTACGAGCAATATAGCTTTTATTTATACTCTTAAAACATCCCTAATCATTTTTAGCATATGTATTTTTTAGTCGGTTGTTTTCATAAACCATTTCTTACGTATAATATAATCTATTTACCATCTATTACGTTTTCTCATTGCTATCTACTTGTAATGTCGCGATCTTTTATGCCACTACCTCATCATTCTCACCATAAATTTTTTCATTTATCTTCTTCAAAGTCTCATTTTCGTTGTCTAACGTAATTTTGGGCTCATAATTTTCAAGCATTGCGTGATTAAATTACTCCAGTTTTATCGGCTTCTGCCTCAAATCTAAACCCCAGAATCTACCTCATCCTTCGATTTCTCTAAGCGCAAAATTCATCCTCTTCTTGTACTTCATTATCTCTCAACTTGCATCTTTAACTCAAAAATCTTTATTCTGCGCGTCACATTTGCATTGAAATGTCGTCTTTGTACTTCCTGACTATTCTCGCGCAAGTCAAACCAACTTTTACTAGCATATTTTTCTATCATCTATGTATACAACATGCTTGTATTTACTAATTAAACCACACTCTCCACTATGTTGTTATCTTATACAATAGAGGGATATATAGGGGCCATTCAGAAAATTTTCCATTGGTATTTTTTAGGCCAAATTAAGGGGTAAAAAAATCCGTTGGAAAAAATAATTCCCCTGGAATTTTTTTTAGTGTCAAATATTGATTTTCCAACGGAAAAATTTTTTTCCATTGAAATAAAATATGTCCAAGGTAAGCTACCTTGAAATTTTTTTTCCATTGGAAAAAAATAATAAAAATTTCCATTGGAAAATTATCCGAATAGCCCCATAATAGCACTTTTTGCGTACTTTATGTATCATCTGCATTATGTATATGAAATGAAAATTGTAGACTTAACTTGTTTTTTATCAAAAAGAGGCATACCAAGATAACCATTCCGAAAAGCGTAATTGAAAAATAAAAACGCACCTGCAATTTAACAAAGCCCGATATAAACCAATAATTTTGCCAAAAATCCATTTTAACTTACAAATCCGTAAAATTATGCTTAAAAAGTATGTAAGTTTAAAAATATCTTAATTATTTGTGCGGCGTACCTTAATGAGACATCTCAAAACTACTTGTAACATGTGCCTGTAATATTATTGTCATGTCGTAAAATAAAAAAAAAACAAATTCTATATAATAACTTACAAATTTGCTCTTTATTTTGCATACGAGCAGCCTCGACCAATTGTTTTTATTATACTGATTTTTTCTATTGGAATAAGAATGAAGAATGTAGGGTTAAGATTTTTAATGAATTAGCTGCGTTTTAAACAAAATAAAAAGGATTTCACCACATTAAAAGGTACATTACTATATAAATTTTTAAAATTTAAATTTTTATTTCATATACAGGCAGTATTAATTCGTTTATAAATTAACAGTCGAAAAAATTTTTTACATATTTAATTGATATATGCTGCAGTATAACCCGCAAAATTTTTTATAAAAGCGGAGTTCGGGTTTTTGTCTTTTAATCGGGTTAAAATTTAGGATAAGGCAAGGTCTAACATAAAAAAAAATTCAATGTTATTTAACGCATATTTTATTTCAGTAGGAAGTTACACAAAAAATAAAATTGGCATCTTAGATATATAAAATAAGAAACCAGATTTAAACTAAATTTAGTAATGCCATATATTCGTGAACGTATACTTAGAAGCACCGAAGTAGGTAGTAGCACTGAAAAGGAATGCAAAAATGTTTTCCAGCTAATAAACATTATCTAAAATAAGCGATCTCAAAACAAAAAAAATAACTCATAGATTTATCTTATATGCAAATCTATAGAAAAACGCTTTTTCAGGTATAGTTTTGTATAATATTAAATTTAAATATTAGTCGTTTTTTTAAAATACAAAAAAAATCACTTCACTTTTTTCTTGTGTTTTAATATCAGAAACACTCTTTTTTATTCATAAAACAGCTTCAATATATAAATGTACTATCTTAAGTGATATAATGTTTAAATATTACACCTAAACAAACATCAATATATGGAGACGGGGTTATATATGTTTTGTTCTCTAAATCACAAAGAATCTGATTAATCGCATAAAAAATACTAGCACTGTTGTCAAAAGTTATAATTAAAAGTTGCATATTGCAAATTTATGGCAGCATAAAACCCGTTTTTGGTTCTTATTCTTCAATAAACCACTACAATAAAACATATATCAAATTATAATCTTTTAGTGGTTTAGCTATCACAAGCTTTCAATGTCATATAAAAAAGGTCATTTTCCTTGACATTTTTCGAGTTCATACTCAATACTTAAAAATTTAATAGTTCATAAAAAACTGATATTTTAGAAACCCAGCGCTCGCATTTCTTATTTACATGCATGTATAATTCGAGTCTTACGATCAACTTAAACTTCGTCGGATCAACCTGAGTACCCGAAAAACCGGATTTAACCGCACCCAACCTAAATGGCATAGTATATCAGGGTCATCAATCATTTATTTTCTCGCACACAAACTTGTCTCAGATGACCTAATAGATTTCAATAGGAGAATGTAGTATCGATGCATAGATTTAAGTCAGAAATTTTATTTAAGAGACAACGAAATTCTTGTTTTGCCTTTGCAATAAAATATACTAACTTGTTTTCTTGAGATCTTGTCGAAAAAAATATATTCTTCCATTATATTTTTCTTGTCGTATAATTGGAATGGATGGGTAAAAAAATATGGATGTGGAAATTCTGAAACTTTATACACTCATATAAAAAAGCCACAAATTCTCCGAATTATCATGTGAACCTAAAAAAGCGTTCTACGAGGGCGAAGGTACAGGTGATTCTGTATATATCGGACATGTTTAGAAATCTCTGTATAACAGACTACGCCCAAATATATATAGAAATTTCCCATATTAAATAAATAGTTACTATAAACGGTGTGTTAGTACGTTAAAACTTTTTTTAAAGAATTGTAGCCTTTTTTTGATGCAATTATGCGCCTATGCCGTCATCTAAACAAAATTTTTTAATATATTTTTGTTACTATAGAGAGAATTACCTGTATATAAATATTATATTATTTTTTTTTTTTAGAAAAATTCAATCGGTTGATTTGAGGAACCTATGTAAAATATAATAAAAGAAATATGTGTAAAGAAAATATATAATTTTAAAATAAGTACAATTTTTGGTATAAATTTAACCCATAATGGTAGAAAAAATATTGCCATAATGGGAAAGAGCCCCACGTTTTTATGGTCTGCTGCTTATACTGTCATAATTATTTCTTTCATGTTTTGTTCTGACCCATTGTATACATAATTTAAAAATAGGTTCAATTTTTCAGACCTTGATTTTACATAAACTGCAGCATAAGCCTATAAAAACGGATAATTCGTTCGAAATACAGTTTTGACGACAAGTTTCGACTTAAATGCCTTGCTCGGCCATATTTTTGAGTAAAAAAAGAAACAGGCTTAGAAAAAAGAATTTCATCTTACTGCATGATTGTGAAGTAGGGTAAGTAATCGAGTAAAAAAACACTGATACTTAGATACCTGGGTTTATATTTTTAAACATCAACTTCGTGTTTTTTGTAACCGAGAAATATGAGAAAAACTTTAATGAAGGTAAATCAACAATACAAAACACATCTACAAAAACATGGCTGTCAAAACCTTTTTGAAAAAGAAGAATTATGCAAAAAAAAATACACAAGAAAACTACAAAACTACATATACACCTTAAATAACATTTTCGTTAATACTTATAATGTTTCCACCTGCGTTGATTTTTATTATGTCTTTGTGACAGCAATGAACAACATAACCTGCGAATTTTTTCACATTCGTTATTTGATAGTTTTTGGCCAGATACTTATATAAAATGATTTTAAACTTTTGTAAAACAGATTTTAATATAAATATTGAATACGCTGCATATTATCAGAAAAAGAACAAAAAACGAACAAAAAAATTGTAATCAGATTTGAGTGCATATTGCATACAGAACAAGATTTCCAGTGTAATATATTTATATATAAGTTTAGTTTATTTATATAACATATGTTCCTAAAAAATTTCGAAATTTTATTTGCAGGCTTTTAATATATCCTACTGAGACCAAATTACAGTGGGGAGAATAGCCATCCCGTATGCGAAGGCACAGGATACGCACCGTGACGACAGTCTAGGTGCTCGGAAATAAGTTTCGGCGAAGCCGAAGTACTAAGGTCCGCCACAGGCGCAAAAAAAACTCCTGTATGCGCATAAAACAAAAAAAAAAGTTCTTTATTACTTTTATAAATAATGAACATCTTAAAACTTCTTTTTAATATAGAGTAAAATTTTTTAATTTAAAAACACCTCTTTAATTTGTACTTATATACGCAGTGTCAATTTTTCAGTAAATTGTTTTTTTTTGCAGAGTATAACAAATAAAATAGTATTTTATATTTATTGATGCCTTTTAGATGTTTACTTGCAGTTCTTTAAACATTTTAAACTTTTGCGCCATAATAAAATATTTTTAAACTATTATCTTGTTCATATATACGCTTTTTATACATTGAATTCTTTCCTTGATATCTATTTTGTACACAAAATACCGTTTGTATCACAAAAAGATCGATTTGTTGGCCTTTTTTCAAATGAACAAAAGATGCATAGACATCACGCCAATTAAGTCATGTATGATACAGCTAATTTACAAATATGAATGTCTAGTTAGTATAATAAATTTTTTATTTTTAATACAGTAAAAATTTCTTTAATGATGTCAATAAATACACAGAAATCAACATTCCAAAAAAGCGTCGCCCGTTAGATGCATTTTCTGATTTAAAGTGATATACTACACCAAGAGAAAATCATGAAAATGAGCAGCAGTATACAGGTTTTTCATTATATATGATATTTGCATCAAAGCAATAAAAACCAATGCAACTGCTATATGGTTTTAACATGCCTGCAACCTTAAGACAATCCGAAACTATGTTCATTCCTTTGCCAGCGTAAAAGTTTACACAATGAAGAATCGACTTAATCAAGCAAAAAAACAAAAACTGAACAGGAAATATACCAGTAGATGAATGGACAGACGGATATGTAAAAGGATTATTAATGTTTCTTTGAGATCAAGTAATAATTTTTTCCAATTAGAATAAACGTCATTTTCAGATTCAGCCACAGCCATAAATATTTTTATCAGTGTTAAAGTTCATTTAAAATTATTCTATTACAATTCTCAAGATGATATAATAGCGCCTACTAATGAACGGGCCAGTGTTATGGAGGCATATAATCGAATAAGAAAAGCTATTGTCAATTATGTCATAATAACGCATTAAACAATATAATACCAAAAATGTTGTATAGGAAATCTGGTATTACAAAATTTCGTGATGACAATAATAACATAGATCAGCAAATAAAAAATACCGATGGACTATTAAAAAATACAAAAAGTATAATTTAAGATTAACAAAAACAAACTTCAGCATTGTTATTGAAACTGATTCAGATTTTTTTGCCATCTATACAAGAAGTGTTAACAATTGTAAAAGATGAAATAAGTGGATCAAAAAAAAAATTCAAAGCATAATGAAATCAAGCAACAAGTGTGGTCAAAGTGTATCTATGTATACAAAGACTTTTTACTGATATTTCTATAAGATGATATTTTTATTCCTAATGCTAAAAAAAATCTATTTCATAACAAACCAATTTATCAGACATTTAGATAGTATGATAGAGAAAAATTCCATGCAAACGTTTTTATCTATGTTGAAAAATTACACAATTTACTAAAGCCCGTTAGAGTCTGCAGTTTTTCAGCTGTATTAAATAGACAGTTAATTGATAAAAGCAGAATCACTTTTTGATTGGCTACTTAAATCTCTTAAGAATAACGAAACATACATAAAACAAGAATTATAGCGTCCCGGTATTGAAAAAGTATACAGTGAGGCGACAGAAAATGTAGATATTACTTATATTATATCTCAAAGCAAAGAACAGCCGCAATCGGCTACAGGTGATTCTTTTACGTACAGCAGTATTACTGAAATTGACAAACTAGCTTATTTACAAAAATAAAATTTTATTTTCGGCAATTACAGTAGCAAAAAAAACAAAAAACAATATAGTATGTAATACGGATTACAATATACATAATACACTTTTAGAACGGACGATAGCAACTACAAGATTCAACTGAAGTATACCGTATTTTTATATTAGGAAATATAGTTTAATATTAGAAGCACGAGAATATGATAAAAATCCAAATGAAATATCAAATAATATGAAACTTCCATGAGACGGTTACTATAGCATCAATCCAAACATACACATAAACATAAAATGATAATATGTGATGGAAACTATCAGGCACGTATAAAAAGCAATTTAAATAATACAACCTAGCTGTACACTTTTTGTCCATAAATACTACTATCTTAATAAAAATATAGGTTTTATATCTTTTTCTGTAATTTTATGCTGATTTGTTTACTCCTTCAATAGAATTTAAACTAAAATATCACTTAAATTTTGTATGATACAAAAAATAAGTCTGATCGGAAAGAAGATGAAATATTTTCAAAACAATAGCATAAAAGAAGTAATATTGCAGCCTGTTATATATTCTAGACTACATAAATTTTTTTACAACATAAATTATATCCAAAAATATACTTAATTAACATGTAGCATTTTTTAAAGAGTTTAAAATACTTGAAGCTACAATTTAATTATTTTCAAAAAAAAATAGTATGAAGTAAAGTGGTAAGCTATAAATCATATATTATTTATGAGGCCTTTTGGAAAAAAAACCCGTTTTTTAATCAACTTATATTCAGTGGAAGTATATTTAATTTTTTTGACTACATTTTTACTATATGTAAATGGCAAAGAAGGGTAAAAAAAATATTAGAAAAAAAAACTTGAAAAAAAAGCAGTTAAGTACTTGATAGTGCAAATATAGCAACAAAAAAAATAACTATGGAATAAAAGTTTAAATTTGCGTGTTTATTATTTGCGGCAAAATTAATGTATTTTTTTAGTGCAATATTCTATGTAATTATATAAAAATGAGGAACTGCTCATTAAATACAAAAAAAAGTTGTATATATGTAAATTAAAATTTTAAAACGGAATATATATTTTAAATAACATAAATATATTTATAATACCTTTATATTTTTCATTTTTTACATTCCCAGTTTATAAAATAAAATAAAAATTTCTACAAAATTTCTAAAAAATAAAAAAAAAGCAATCAACGTAGTGCACGATGGTCAATATATACATGCCATTTGCAGTTAATTACGCATATACTATGTTTTTTGTTGTAGCATAATCATATTTATGTACTTTTTAATTATTTGTATGCCGAAAAAACTGTAAAAATGTCGCTTTTCTGATTTCTTGTGGGCTATTGAACGCAAAATTATAAATTTAACATATATCTTGGATATCAGAAAATAAAACTCTAAAAGATAATAATGCAAGATTCTTAAAAAATACTTGATACTTGTTTTTCTTTCTAAAAAAGTAAAAACTCGGTACTCGTTTTTGGTTTATCATAAAACTTTCTAACCCTAGCCGTAAATCTACAAAAAAAATGAACACAAAACGAAACGATCAATATAAATGTGTATAACAAACGGTAGCAATGATTAACGTAAAATACAAAACGAAAAAAGTATATGTAAAATGAATAGTTCTGTTACTGTATAGTCTTTAAAAGTTTTTTTATAAAAACATGCAATTTTGGGATTTATGAGATTCTTACTGACAGCCAACAAAAAATAACGATGTGTTAAAATTTTTTAGCAGTAAGGTATGTACCACGAACTTCGGATACTCCACATACCATAAGCAATATAAATGTATATATAGATGACGATTTTCAATATTAAATCAAAATTCTTTTTAATTTTGATTAAAAGATGTATTTTTGTGTTAAAAAACACACAAAAATACCGTGAACATATTTTGACGGTTGGGTTATAGGTAGAACGATCCAAGTTTATGGTTTTTTGTATAGAAGAAAAAACATCTTGTATTTAAATTAAAGACTTTGAATACGTATATAATAATTTATCTTTTCTAGTTAGAAATACGCCACAAATATTCAGGCGATAACAGGAAAGCTGTTCTTAGCTAATCGTGATTTCGACATTTTTCATACGGTAAAAAAAGCTGTTTAAGAAAAAATTCAACTTTAAAAACATTTCAGTTGGATCTGTTTTGAAATTTATACGTTAGCAGTAATAAGAATAACATATAGTGGTAAAGTGCATATAAAACATTATTATAAATTATTTTAAAAAATCATTATGCAAAAAAAAGTACAGACATATGTCCAAGCGATTTTTTAATTGTAATTTAAAAGCAAAGATTATTTAATGTGATGCCCCGAAAATATTTATTAGTGTTTATTACAGACTAATAATTAAATAATCTCTAATTTTACTGGCAAATTGATCATTATGTTTGTCATTTTTCAAATTACTAACGCAAAAAGTCGATTTAAATTACCAATAAAATTTTTTATGATTATTATACACAACCTGAAATGAAAATGTTACTTTTTACAGATACACAAAATAAAAAAGCCGCATAAAAATAGTTTTTATAGATTTTATACACATATAATAAATATAAATAAAGAGACTAGAATCGTTTTTATGTCACTAGAAATGTATATTAACAAAAAAAAAAACGCATTTTTTATATAGAATAAAAATTAAAGTAGTGTTTTTGATGAGAAGGTTATATTATTAGTTATAATTTGCACGAAAAGCATTTTTTGTGTCTATTTTAGATTAATAAAAAAAAAGGCTTTTGATTGTTTCCATCTTGTTTTACTTGTATTTTAGCCAATCATTTTTACTAGAGTATTTAAAACTTATACTCACAACAGCTTTATCTTCATCGTCATTAATAGTTTTTTGTATACCCGAAATTCTTTTAAACAGATCATACAGAATCTTGTGATCATAAAAAAGAAATCGCTTTTCGGTGGAGATTTTGCTGTTGGGTTGCTCTATATTTATATGGGTTCTTTTCTGAAGTCTAAAATTCCGCTCTATAGTTGCTTTGCTGATTTCAATTGTTTTTTTTATGCCCTACAAAAGGTGGTGCTTTTACAACTGTAACGCAATAAGGTGCGTTGATATGCATTTAAATATTAAGACTAGTTATTTAAAGACCTTGCAACCATGCATTGACCTCAATCTCTACAACGTTTATAAAACTTCATACTGAGTGAAATACAACTTTAACTGCAGAAAGAGGTCCAAAATATAATACTTGCCTTTCTCAATAATATTTGCGACTAGTCTTCTACCTTATTTTCTTAAAGCTGTGATTGCATTTTAATACTGTACGAAAAATCATACCAATTACTTCCATCCCATTGTGATTGATTAGGAACAATTATAAAATGTCAAATCACAATACAAATTTGTCAAACTTAAATGGGCTTTTACCCCGTTGCTTTCTTTTTTCCCGTTGTTTTCTTTTTTAACTGTTTAATAAGCTCGTTCTTTTTATCATTCACATCATATCATCTCTATATTACACATCTTCGTATATACGTTTTAGATATATTAATGCAAAATATTTGGCGCACTAAATCTTAAAGTGAGTTCCTTAAATGAGTCTTTAAAAAACAATTTGTAAATATTTGCCGCACAAATTGCTGGCATTTTGTTAGATTATTTAACAATAATTCGTGCTGTTGCGGCTTACATTGATCGAGCATCATCAGAAACTTTTAATATTTTTTAAATATTATAACGAAGCATCTTTTTTACACATTCTTCAATATCGGATGCAATTGTGTAGAATGAATTATCACTTACAATAGCATAGTAAAGGAAATCGGTTTTTAATGCAGACGTATGAAAAGAAAACATTTTTGTGCATATCTTTACATAAAGATTTTTTCCAGCAGTTGATGTTCATGTTGTTCATCGTCGTTTGTTTTAGCAAAAACTTTATTGTGTATGTAAGATAAAGTGTACGCATTTGGTTTCTCAAAGCCGGCAATAAACAAAAGGGGTGCTTCAAGGCCTGCTGTGTGTTTAATTTTATAATAATTCCACGGTACAATTTGTTGGCCACAACAAAGCAATAAAGCAATTTAAGAAATCTTATTATCATATGAAGGTCCATAACCAGTTTTTTGTAACATTATAGGATGATCAACACTTTTATTTTCTTTTATTTTCTTTTCTTGTATTTTCAGTATAAACTCACTATGTTTTACCTGATAACTCTAAAATAATATAGATAGACCATTATAACTGGTTCCATGTGTATATTATTAACCAAAACTTGCATCTTGCGTTTAATATCAGTTTATCAATTAAAAAAAAATATAGTATGTTTTATTTTCTTTTAGTAATCATAAAAAATATTCTTCTGATAAAATCTTATAGGATTCATATGCAGCGCATGTTGCAATATTACTTGTCGAGGACGTAGCAATGGTAAGTTGTGACTTTTGTTATTGTGTTAATCCTGGATTTATAACGCGCTTCCTCGTTGTTGCGATGCACGTTTATGTTATTGTTGGTTAATTGCATGCTTTGGATTTTAGACGTATAATCAAACAGATCTTACTTTTGTTACTTCTTTTGTTGTTTTCGGGGCCGGTGGCTTTTCTTTTTTTAATGATTTTTTTTCATATAAAGGGTTAATAGAAAAGAAAACATATTTGGTTAAATCGCATTGTAAAAACGACACAACTTTCTTTATCTATACTAAAATGGTATATTTTTATACATAAAGTTCGTCTCCAAGTCGTAACAAATCGGGGATAAATTTAAAAAAAAAATATGTTTCGGGTTTGAAAGTAAATGTATTTTGACCCAAATTTTTGGGTTTGGTTTTTCCTATGTTTACACTCTAAATGAAAAAGTACTAAATAATATTAAGTGCAATAACAAACTGCAGTTTTATACAATCATGTGTTTTTAAAGTTTATAGCATTTTTTTAAATTTCAAAATCGTATGTAAGTTGTGCAAACATTTGGTATAACCAAATTTATATATTTAAAGAAAAATTAGTTATGGTCATACATCCTAAGATACTGGTTTTGTAATTATAAAAAGGGGTCTAAATGGTTTGTAGACGTCAATCACTAATTTTCAATCTAAGTTAAGAAATACACCCTAAGATACCATTAGGTAAAAAAAAAGTAGACAACGTTGGGTAAAAAGCAGTGACAAAATATTCCTTAAAAGTCAATAAAAAATATACATAGTTAAGATAGTTGGTAATGAGATATTTTGACATATTATTTTTAAAAACTTGCGAACTTATCAGGGCGTGTTTTTTTTTCGCTCCTGAAAATTTTTGTTATGTTTTAAAGGGCAAAAAATTCCTGAGTGCGATTCCGAAAAAAAAAAAAAATCACAGTGAAAAATACAAAGATCTTTGCTGGGTGCAAAACCATACGAAAAAAAATATATAAGTAGAGTCTAAAAATAATATTAACCCAGTGATTAAAAGATAGTATAAAGAAGCTAAAAAACAAAAATAAAAATAAAAAGTAACAATAATAATCACATATAAAAGAATAAAAATTTTCAAAAATTGAAATTGCTATAATTTTGCCGAATACATATAAAATGTGTGTAAAAAGTACTTTATACGAAATTTTTATATTTATTTGTAACTTTTTGTCACACGTACAAAATTTACACAGATTCACCTATAAAAATAAATTACGTGTCGATTTTCTAAAAAATACATTTTAATGGATATAACTACTGTGTTTTCTAGTTTTTTGTGTGTATTAGATTCTTAGGGGTTAATTCACAGCTATAAAAAAATTGCATTTATTCTATCAAAGATATAAAATGCTTTTTCCGCCTTTATGATTGATGATTAAAATGCAAAAAAACATTTGATTTGCTTGCTGTATACAATGATCTTACAAAATTGTGTGCCTCTTGACCTATTTGCAAAAAAAAAAAAAATATTATGCTTATTCGGTTTTTCTTTTATGCGCTTTAAATAGTGAAAATAATAAAAAAAACAGAATAAATCAGCAGTATATACAATTAAATTTATTAATAATAAATTTCGTATTTAGGGGTCAGTAATATTGTTTTGTTTATAGTATTTTATATTTAAAATCCGACAATAATATTTGTAAAATAAAATAATATATTGTTAAGATTGCTACAGCATATGAAAAAATTAGTTTACGCGATGAGAATTATAATTTAACTACAAAGATGCGTTATTGTGTGATTCTTTTAATCAAAAAAAAAGATAACGATATAAAGTGTCATTTTTTTATGTAAGGTTTTATTAGTTAAGGTGTAAAAATATACAAAAATATAAAAAAAAATCGAAATAATACACATTTTTAAGTTAGTGTGGTGTACATAATCACTCGTATTGCCATTTATACCTGGAATATATAAGTTTTAAGGCTGCCATTTAACCATATGTAGAGGTAATCACTACAGAGAAGCCACATTCAGTATGGCTATCTAAGTTTTTTTAGAAAGGGGGGGGGGGTCATGTCCAGGGGTGAGATCCTAAATTCTTTCAGGGGGGTTGACAAAAAAAATATTCATGTGATAACAATATATTTTAGCGCGAAATCGCAAATAAAAGAAAACACTAAAAAATCCAGGCTGGGTTTATTCCCCTTTACCCCCCTATGGGTAACACCCCTGTTCATGTCCCCCAGAAAAACAAAAAACTTTGCAAATATTGCCAAATAAGAATATCCTAGGCTTTAAAAAAAATTTCGACTTTCTTTCACCCCCCCCCCCCCCTGCCCCGTAGGAACATCTAGAATATAACCCCTGCTTACATTATATAGGGTTTTACTTTATAAAATTTGTGACAAAGAAGTTGTTTTTTTTATGTGTGATTACACTAAACAAAAAATTTACTTTGTTTTGTAATAAGTTTTTAAGTATATGGAAAACTTATTATGTGTTATGGTCAGAGGCGTATCCAGGATTTTTTTTTACCCGGGGCGGGTCAGTTTTTGATAAAAAAATACATCAAATAAACACGATTTAAATTGCTAAAAATCTTAATTGTTTTTTTTTAAAATTTTTTAGTTTTACAATTTTTAATTCAAATTTTTTTTATCAAAAAAATATCTGCACAAAAAAAGAACCCCCTCCCCTTAAATTAAGGCTTCATTTTTGTTCTATATAGGGTACGTCCCCCTGCCACCCCCGTCACCTAACCCTCGATACGCCGCTGGTTATGGTGTATTTTTCATAACACGTTTGTAATACGTTTTTATGTAATTAAAATTACATAAATAGAACATAAGGATTTTTTATATGCAAATCACAAATGAAAATACTTGTATAGGAATTTAAGACAAAGCGGTATTTCCTTTCAAGAAAAAATACTTAAATCTTTACAAAGGAAAAGCTCTTATCTTTTTTTCTTGTAAAAGTTATGCATGATTGGCTTTTGTATATTTACATTTTTTAAAAAATATACAACATTTGCAAAAATATCTTTATGCGGAAATACCATATGTTACAATATATACTGATTGTTGTTATCGAACCTTGTTCATTATATTTATTCTACGCATTTTATACTAGCTGCGTTAATGCGACCAAAAATAGTATTGACACATAATGAGTGTTAGTCATTTTATATTCAGTAATTTTATCTATTTTTTACATAAAAAAACTTTTACGTAAAGAAAACAAACGTATAAATTTGGATGGTTTCTTATTTTTTTCTTTCTATTATATTTTTTTTTTCGTTTTAAAATTGACATTTATTCACCAAAATATGGAATTATAAAAGCTTATGTTATCTATTGTATTTAGAAATAATCTAACTTGTTTTTTATTTTTTTTTAATATATAGCTATAAATCAGTTTTTGGCGTATATAAAAAAAAAGACTAGCAAAATTTTAAAAAAAGAAAGTATTCAAGTTGTCATAATTATCCGCGAGAATTATATTTACAATAAAAAAAATAATATTATTTATCTTGTTACTTTTTTATTTTTGATAATATTGGAAGAGTGCCATCAAGCACGACTGCCATCAATCACGACGGCCATATTGTTTGCTCGTTACTGTTTATACACAAAATAAACCTTCTTTAATGTAAAAACTACGTGCAAAACTTATTAATGTTTTTATTAAAGTTTGAAGAACATTTTACTTAATGAGTAAAACAAAATACTACAAAATAAATTTTTTTGCAAATAAAAATTAAATTTGCTACTTTATATTCCTTTTTCAAATAAATTAAGTTACTCAAAACGCGTATATGATTAATTTATAAAACAATTTGCCGAATGAAACCAATGGATATTAAAAATATTTTACAAGCTTTTTATAGAAATATAAACACAAAAAGCATTCTTTAATCATTCTTTATATATAATCGATGAAAAATCTTTTCTTTTTGGAGAAATGGCAAATTTTTTTTCAGAAGAAGTAAAAATATTCATATATTGTTATAACCAACAATTCTTCAACAACTTTTATTTAATATATTTATATTATACATAAAAAGAGTCATTATAAATTTAGACAGATATTGACGTAGAGATGGACATTTTTTTTTAGTCTTTAAAATTTTTACAGTAAAAAAATAAAAAAAGTTTACATAAAAACTTCAATTTAACATTTATGGGTAAGTGTAAACAGTGGCGTAGCCAGCGGCACAGATGGTGGGTCGAAACCCCCGTCCTATAGAAAAATGTTTTTTTTATGCACATTTAAGAGGAAGGGAGGGTTTTGTGCAGAAAAATTTGTCCAAAAAAGCCTAATTCTTATCTATTTTTATAAAAAAAAAACCATAAAATATATATATG
This sequence comes from Agrenia bidenticulata, assembly GCA_034694785.1. Lineage (NCBI taxonomy): Eukaryota > Metazoa > Arthropoda > Collembola > Entomobryomorpha > Isotomidae > Agrenia > Agrenia bidenticulata. Next base: position 12,840 of record JAQFYM010001574.1, on the reverse strand, counting down.
ATTTTTTGCAATATATCGTTTTTAAGCCAATTTTTTTCAAAAAAACACTGACTAGCCCTGGGCAGAAAAAAATCCTGTTCGGTACTGGATATGAACCAGTGGCGTACCCAGGGAAAGGAAAAGGTAGGTTAGGGTACCCATATCCCCTCAGAACTATTTCTACGTCTGAATTTAAGGGGGGGGGGTTCGTCTGTCGAAATATATTTTTATTTTAGCAATCCAAATAAAAAAATAATATCCTTTTGAACATCGGTAAACAAGGTTATTAATGACACTTTACGTAAAAAAACTGGCTACCCCCTAGATAAAAAATTCCTGGGTGCGCCACTGGTGTAACGTTCATATAATAGAAGGTTTACTTTAGAGAGAAGTGGCAAAATTTTTAATTATAAAAAAGTAGTAGTACTTCATATCTGCATAAAAACGTTATTTTTTTTTTACAATAACAAACATTTTTTAGTATCGGATAATAGAACCACTAAAAATATATAAGTTGCTGTTTTGTAAATTTTTTGTTTAGTTATGAGTTGTATATACAAAACAAAGTAATTATATCAAATAAAGTAAATTTTATAGCAAATTTCCGAGACAAATGGTTTTAAATAGTGTTGACGTGCGATTTTTTTATTAACTCCCACCCCAATAATGACGTATTTTTACGTCAAAGGCAATTTTGTATTAAAATGCTTTTTATATGTTTCTTTCTTGATTTTAACATTTTTTTTTTGAAAATTTTTGAAAAAAAAAAAACTTGAGAAAGGTTGAAACATCGATTTACAAAACACAGATACGTATAAGATGAACCATAAAATATAAGTTTCTCGTAGTTACTGTTTTTATATTTTTCTAATGTGCATTACTTTTATGTTTTTGTGTTTTTTTCATGACGTATTTATACGTCATTTATTCATCCACGACACACTTTTTTTTTGTATTGGAATGGGAGTGCATGAAAGATACCTTGTATTTAGCAACAAAAAAATTCTGCCGTAACTCCTTATAGAAAGTTACTAAATATTACAATGGTATACTTTTATTTTAAGATCACTTATAACTTACGTCGGCAAGATATAATATTTTGTATTTAGATGGTAACTCTTTTTATAAGTATGTATACATGCTTAATATAATTACCTATACTGAAAAAGTTTATATTTTGACAAAAATGTGAGAAAAATAAAAGGACTAACCGATTAACCAAAAAATCCGTACATCCTAACGATATATGACCGTTTTAGAATTTAACGGTGGTGAGTTAAAGTACAAAAGTATTTTTTTTTGTAATTAATGGAATAAAATCGATTCTACAAAAATGTTATTGGTACCGATTTTTATAGTTTATTATTTCAGCGAAATATATGTTTCCTTTGGTTTTTAGATGTCTTATATACAAAACTGGCAATATTAATTTACTTTACCTTTTTAAATTTTTTATCAAAAGATTTGCATTTGACCTAACTATAAAGCCAAATCCTACACATAGAACACCTTTACGGCAAAAAATACAACAAAATAAAGAATTAAAAGAAAATTTTAAAATTTGTTTTTGCAATATTTTTGGTCAATTTTCTATTTTTATACATTTTTTTTTCTGCCATTATATAACAATTACCATATTTATGTTGTAAATTATCTATAAAATAAAATTAAAAAAGCAAATTTTTGACATTTCAAAAAAAAAACATTAAAAAAAATTTTTGATTTTTTAACAACAAAAATACGACCCTAGTTTAAAAACTCACAAGAACAAAAATTTTCCCAAAAAAATAATAAAAAATTTTATAAAAAATATGCAACCTAAAAAAAAAGTATTTCCGTACTTTGAGCCCCCTAAAGCAAATATATGCCCCCCTCGTCTCTCCGAAAAACTTTGCGCTTTATTATTTAGGGGGGCTAATTTGAGATCGCACGGTCTAAAACGGAAAAAAATTACGAAGAAAAATAGTCCATAATTAATCAAATAAAAACTAATAGAACCAGCGGTTCCGATTATGGTATGAAAATATGGGCGGTGATTTTTTTTTGTCTTCCCTCCATAATGGCCAAAATGGTAAGATATGGCAACAAAAATAGTATTAAGATCATTAATGTACTAAACCAGAAGCAATCGCTTAATTTTTTTATATACCACCTTGTACAAGTTTATAAACATAATTAAAATTATAAAATCAGTTTGGAAGCCTATCTCTGTGTACATATATGTTAACGTACACGGTTTGTACTACGAATATTAGACTTTTTTGTACATTTTGCTTATACCTAATTAAAATTCTACTTACATATCTGTATCGGAAATTTATAGGATATATATTTAGTTTTTTTATATCAGTATTTTATTGCTCAGATTCACTTAAAACCCTAAAAAATATAAAAATCATTTAAATTCTACATTATCATACTAAAAAAAATGTAAATGTGCATAGCATCAAAAACTGCTGTGTTGCATCTAATTAAAAGTTTTTTTTTTTTGCAAAATGGCTTTAAATAACAAAAATGCCTAGGAAAATTTACTAATTTGTAATAAAAACAATTTATTAACTTACATAGTGTATATCAATACCAGGCCCGTAGGACAAGGAAGGGCCCCCGTACCAAGGGGCCCCCGTTTTAAACTTTTTTTGTAAAATATTTGATTATAAAATATTTTAAATAGTGATCCTTATTTTTTTTTGTTTCTTCGATTCTTCTTTGACATGTGAAATATCTCTTACTTCGTTTTATTGTATTTTTTTTGTATTAACCCTTTTCTTTTTTATAAAAAAAAACGCTTGTGGGCCTCTTTTTCTAAATTTTGATAGTAGGCTACGTGCCTGATCAATGCAACTTGTTCTTAATATATATGCAAATTTATATCTACAGTCATATAAAACAGCTCAAGCTAAAGAAATAGCTTCATTTTATGGGTTTATAGTATTAAACATATCAGATACGTTTTTTTTTTTAAAAAACGAATATTTAAACCTTGAATTGCTTATTTACTCTATTTTTTCAACTTATTTGTCCTAGCAACGTAAGAGAACCATACAATTGGATATTTTTTAATATTTAGCTAAGACTAGCAAAAAATATAAAAAACGCTTTCCTTTAATGTTTTTGCGAATTCCGTGTACATATATTTTACAATTCGATAATATGTATATTTTACCGCAAATTTTACTATTATGCAAAGTGTACTTTGCCTATGAAATTTTCCATTTTAGACCCCAAATAAATTGGATGAGCGACAACTCGCCAAATGCGAGTTGTCGCCAAAGGCGAGTTGTCGCCAAAGACGAGTTGTCGCCAAACCCGACTTGATGGCAAAAGGCGACAACTCGACAAACCGGTTAGAATATAAGGTAAAGCGATACATGTTTTACCATAAAAATGGTTGCTTAAAGGTAGAATAAGTCTACCTGTTTTAACAATAAATCACCTAATCAAAAAAAAATAAAAATAAACGAACAACTACGGATTTAAAGATAATAAACTCTAGAATTAACCTAAAACCTTTATAACTTGTAATGAATACACGTTTATGGTAAGGTTGTAGAGGGTTAGGGTTAGGTTAGGGTTTGTTTAGAAAAAAAACTAACCAATGCATTAACAGATCCAAGGCGAATATAAGTAAACTATAAGTATAAGTCTACGTAGAATATAAATAGTTTTCTTTTCAACCAAGATATATTAAATTGTTTATCCAAATTATTTAAGTCCAGGCAATATCGTCCCCTTTCTTTAATTTTGGGCACCATGCAAGTTGACCCAGCATATTTTAAGACTATCAAAGTTACAAGTTACTGTGTTTATGTTTAGAAGTTATAGAAATTTAAATAAACAAACTTTTGCTAATAATAAGATATAATTTATGTACATTTTTTGTCTCAGGTGATGTCCTGCCCCTTTTTATAAAGTTCAATCGGGTTTCGCCTTTTTTTCCTACCCCATATTTTAGGGTGCCAAGTCGAGTTGTCGCCTTTTTACCTCCAAGTCGACTTTGGCGACAACTCGCCAAAGTCGACTTGCCCCCCAGCCAATAAACTGCTAGTGGGTCCTAAAATGGTACATTGCCTAGGCAAAGTACACTTTGCCAAAAAAGTGCACTTTGCCGGTAACATATACATTTTTTGTTCTAGGTTGGTTATAATATGAAAAAAATAAAGAAACATTTTCCATTTATAATGGCCGTATATTGTATGGCCATCATGGAAGAGTTCTATTATTTTTTCGGAACCGCTGAATATAACTAACAAAATTATATATTTTAAAGCTGATTTAGTATCATTTACAAATGGATTAGTAAAATTTAAATCATTTGATGGATAATATTATACTATAAAACTCCATTGATTTAAAGATAAATTAAAAAGTATATTAAAAAAAACAAAATAAATATTTAAAAAAAAAAGTTTTAACTCCATTTATATTGTTTATTTCCCGACTCAGACCAGGGCTTCTTAAATCAATCCCCTAAGTAAAAAAGCGTCTGATTTTCAAGGGGGCTAGAAATGTTTTAAGTGATTCCAAAGTGGAACAATACTATAAAATTCCCTCCTTAATAATATTACTCACATTAAAGTGTCTTCTTGTCAATTTTCCAAACAACTTAGTAAACGAAAACCTTATAATTAATCTTGGTTCTAAACGTTTTATCAAGGTAATTTCAATTTTAATACTACTTTGAACATTGGTTATTATTTATAGTGGTATTATATTTTAATATTTGTCACCCCAAATGTATGAAATCTCACTCTTCGGAAATATCAAAAACACGAAGCCACTTGAAGAAGCATTGTTACTTAATAGATATACTAAGGAGGTTTATTACAAAGACACAATTACATATAAGGATAGTAGAAGGAGCAAACTTTTTGTTTCATCTGAGGGTAACAAATTATATATAATATCCAGGCAGAAACCGGATTCAAATTCAAAAAGGCTGGCAATTTGTTGTAGATATAGTAAATCAAAAATAATTTGTGGAGAGCAGACAGTGTTAGGTGACATGGGGTATAAAAAAATAGGAGTCTACAATATAAATGGAACATTATATAAAAAAGATGGTATATTTATAGATATAACCAAAATACCAGAGGATATTTATAGTGTTGTTCATATTTATTGCCTTTCGGAAAATTTGGAAGATGAGAACCTTATTAAAAGAGTAGCAGACAGTCTATCCAGCATCGTGGAGTTGAGAAAACCCCCTATTTTTTGGTTTTATAAGTAAAACATTTATTTAACGTAAACTTGTCTATGGATATACTCCTGTTATACAAAGAAACATTTCCTGGTGTTTTTTTTTTTGCCAAAAATAAATTACTTTGGGCTTCCTTGCTCCAAGTCAGGGTTTGTATTATATTGATTTTAAGGAAATACGAGTACCGAGTTGTTATTTTTACAGAAGACGAGCACTGAGCTTTTTTTAGAGCATCGTACACATAGATCGATAGTATTGTATTGTTTATTGTATTGTAATTTTCAAAATCCGACAATAATATACTGTACAATGAAAAAATATTGTTGAGATGGAAAAAGTATGAAAAAAATTCTGTTTATGCATTAAGAACTATAAAATCAAAACAAATTGTTTTATTTTGTGATTTTTTTTAAAAAAAATATAGATACAGTGAAACCTCTAAGTGAATACCAATTTTTGTAAAAAAAGAAAAAAATTTCCGAGCATACAATAAAAAACATTTTTGTCATTTCACTTTCTTATATAAAGCATTAAAAAACGACCTCTATTTAAATCAAAAAAAGTTTAAAATTGCTGGTAAACAAGAATTAACACACAAAACAAAAACAAAAAAGTAAATTGAGTAATAAATATCATCAATTCTATTCTAGAAATGTAGAATGGTTGTTTGCGCATCTTTAACCAAAAAAGCGGATATCACAGAGGATGGATATTGAGAGGTTTCCCGGTATAGATATAATACAATTTGTGAACAAGAAAATTCTACAAATTTGTGAATACACTAAAAAAAATATACTTTGTATTGCATTTGTTTTCTAGTATATTTAAACTTATTATGTGTTATTGTGTATTTTTCATATAACGTCTAAAAACGTATTATAATCACAAATTTGCGCAAATAGAACATAAAGAATTTCTTGTATGTAAATCACAAATTAAATTCACTTTTTTAGAAAATAAGACATAACGGTATTTCTTGTATAAAATAAATACAAGAATCATACAATTCAGTAACGGGTTTCATATTCTTCTGATAAAAAACTTATTCATAATTGGCTTTTGTATATTTACATTTTATAAAAATTAACGATTTTTAACTAGTATTTTTATGTGGAAATAATATATTTTTACAATATATTACCAATATGTTGTTAATATAATATATTTTTATGTGGAAATAATATATTTTTGCAATATATTACCAATATGTTGTTAATATAATATATTTTTACAATAATATTTTTTTACCGAACCCTGATCGCTTATCTTATTTTTTGGTACATAAAATTGCACATGTTTTCGATAAAAGTTTTTTATTCAAAGTAAAATCCTATTGCCTATGATTAAATAATATAGACTATTAATCCTAGTGGAACAAGTAGGTAAATGTTTGCCAACGTGATTTACCTCTTAAGATAGTTATAGCTAGAGATCTACACTGGTTCTGCCGTACCTCGAAAACTTTGACCCTTAGAAAAGTAAATATATAGCACGTGATTTGACAAATTCTGTACACGTCAGTCTGTCAAACCGTAGAAAATAGCCTTTTTAATAAAACGAATTTGGGAGCAACAAATACCTACAAATTTGTAAAATTTTCATCCTATAAAGCTTATTTTATGTCCTGAAATTTAATAAGCTCGCAATAAAATTGATAACAATAGAAAAAATAACTTGCGTTCTGATAATATATTTCTGTGCTCAACTCTTCGCATATTGATCTGGCATTTTATGTACATGTTTTTAGTACAAAATAGCGATAAAAAGCTGTAAAACTGCTATATATTGTACCTTTACTATATAAATAAAATTACTTTGCCTTTGTGAAACCTCAAAGAACCCTGTTGCCCTATAAACTGCAAGGCGCGTTGATTCGGACACCAATGAGACGGTAAAAACACGCATGAATATAATTTTGATCTTATAAAAAGTCAATTGTGATTATATCAATATAAACTTTTTAAATGGCGTATTAAAATCTCCGAAACTTAACAATGTATTTTAATAGATGACGACACATAAGTTATTAATAATCTTTGGCGTAAAATCAACAAGATTGAGACTTAATCGTGTTACAGTTAGTGTAAGAAGACTTCGCGAGTTTTCTATAGTGCGTAATGTAAAATATACAGCGTATATGTTTGTATTTCTGTTTTATCGTAAATTTTTAAGCTTTATTTTATTGTTGTTATATAGTTTTATATTTAAACTGGCAATATGCTTGTTCTTTTTATATTCATAAAAAAAAATAAAAATAAAACTTATACAACTTTGTGACAAGCTAATAGTCTTACATGTTAAGTATTCAAAAAATATCACTTTATTGGGAAATGAGATATTACACAAGGTTACGGGTTATCCGACCGAAACTGCTAAAAACATTAAATCAACCCGAACCGCGGAATTAATCAGCGAGACGTGGTAAAACAGCTCTTGATCTCTTTGCAGATGACTAGTTATGAATTTTATATTGCATCTACTTTTTTTTAATAAAATGAAAGGAAGAATAAATTTGTCATTTAATTTATCATTATGTAATTTTGCATGAGACAAAAAACACATTTAAAATAGTATAAACAGTAATTAGCGGTACCTTAATTAAAGGGCGCGAAATTTACGGCTTAACTGTACAAAGAGACGTCAAACAAACGTCAATACGGACTATTGTGTACCCAATAGCGTTCGTTAATCAGTCAAATAAACAACAAATAAAAACAAACCTGCCTCTACTGTTAGATACTGCATAAAACATGCATTATTTTTTTTTATCCAATAAATAATAGTTTGTTTTGCTTTTCTTTCAGTTATCTGCTTTCTTTTTGAAAGATTTTAAAATATAACTGCTCATTTAAAGCGTAAAAAAAACATGGAACTTTTTTTGTAAAATACGAGTTGTCTGTGTAACACTTTAGACTCTTTTTGTTTCTACTCATTTCTTTTATCATTGTCTCAGGTTAGACCTCAATTGTAGTATTTGTACCAGTCAATTTTTCAGTCGTAATTTTTTATCTTTCGATGAATATAATATTGAATTTTATCGTCCTTTAACGGCAACGCACTATTGTTTAATTACCAAATAAGTTGCGCTGATAACTAGTTCATTCATTTTTTACTATATACAAAAAAAAAGAATACTATATTGCTGCAATTCTGTGTTTGAAATATACGGAAGTTCGCATGTAGACAGTAAAATATATCTATATTGTTAGTTTCAATCAAAAAGAGTACAGAAAAAAATAGGACAGCTGCGATCTTAGAAAACCGGTCCGCTGCGCGCATTTTTTCAATTTTTTATTCTACTAGAATAATATATATCAGCGCCTAATTTAAATTGAATCATACGTACCTGCATTTTCGATACTGCAACATGAAAAATAAAATAAAAAAAAAAAAACGTTTTACGGGTGTATTGAAGGGATGTGGCAGTTTTTGTTTTTAGTACAGTAAAAAAACTTGCCTTAGACGATTTTGACATTTTTTTCTTCCCCTAAATGTTGAAATTTTTAAAAAAGAGAATAACAAGTAAAGCGCACAAATAGCTTAAAAAAAACTATTAATTTTGTACATAAAAATTTTGGATAAATTTAAGCAAGGGATGCAAGAATTCAGAGTTTCGATTTTCAAGTAACCCTTTCAGTTCCGTGATTTTGGTTGTTATTGCAATTTTAGAACATGTTTTGAAAGGTTGAGGTTGGAAAATGCTACAGAAGAAATTAGTATTGCGATTATTGTAATGTTTGCGCAAATGTTTAAATTTGAATCAACATCGGTTTTTCTTCAAATTTCTTTTTTTCGTCAATTATTTTGTAATTCACAAGCTTAACAAACTGTATCATGCACTTATAGCATCAGAATCACCATGGATATATTTTTTTCAAGATGCTTAGTCGTATGCATTCGTTAGAAACATGTAACATTATTTGAACATTTTACTTGATCTTATGCAATATAAATCCGCTCGAAAGCTTCGAATAAAAAAAATTAAGTATTTTTTCGCACGTGATTTTACTTTTAAATGGTTTTTAAGCATCTATTCACAAAAATATATTTGTAATGACACTTAAAGCTCAAACAAATACCTGATACAATGGCTGAAAAAAAAAGGTAAAATTTGATGGCAGCTGCAAAAATCTAAAAACCGACATTTCATCGTTTTTATGAACCGACAAATTATCTAGGAAAAGTAATTCTTGTGCGATTTTCAGTTATTAATCTTGCATCCATGAATCAATATTTTTTACAAAACATTTTTATTGAGCCAAGACGAGTTTTGTAATTCTGCATCTACTTTAAAGTTTTGTATTTTTTTTTTGAAGCTTTCGGACTTTTACTCTTACCTAAAAGTATTGGATCTTTTTTTTTACCGCTTGAATAAACAAAAAACAACTTTTGAGGTTCGATCTTTATTTTTTGTTTTTAATTACGCTATTGCCTTTTTTTAATATTTTTTATCAGACTGCATTTTCCAGTATGGCCCGGTTTCATCAAGATTATAAACGTCATTTGGTAAAAACCCGAAATGTAAATTTTTTTTAAACGTATGCAATTGTGTGCATTAAAAATTTGCCAACATTTATACCTGATATACACAAATAGCTTAGTTTACATTTGCGTTTAAGTGTTAAAAACCACCCGTTTAAGGCTTAGAAAAAAAAATCTGCCTCTAATTAGCAATCTCCTAGACAAATGCATAAATATGCGCATGTATAAATGTAAGATGACTTGCATTGCCTTTTTAATACATTTTACTACAGGTTTATTTATTTTATGTTTTTTCCTCATCTATTCTTGTTTAAAACTCTATCAACCTAAATCTATCTGATATAATCGACTTAATAAATATACAATACGAGTCTTTCTTGTTGTATTTTTGATCACTGTTTCTTTTTTATAATGATTTTCAAAAAGTTCTATCTTTTCTTTGGTTGGGGCTACATAAGGATTAAATAATTCTACCATGGATATGTTGCGTCTATATGAAAGCGATGTGTTTAAACTAGAGGTCTGCATAAGCCCGGCCCATTTTTAAACTTATAAAAATAAAAGTTACCCGACCCGGCCCGGCCCGTTAATACATGGAAATACCGGACAATTTTTTAGCATTTTTATCGATTTTTTAGAGTAATTTTCTATGAAAAATAACCGTCAAATTATAAATTGATTTTACTCAAAAAATAGAAATTATAATGATTCTAGTTATTTCATATAGCATTTTTGTTCTTTTTTTTTGTAAAATATATATGTTACCGTCCAAGTAAACAAATCCGCCAAGTTGATTTTTACCTCTAAAACTACCATATATGGACAACTAACTAACATATGAGTATCCCAATACAGTAAAGATGGTTTAAATTGTACCTTTTTTGGATAACTACTAGATTAATTAGTTGTCCCAATGTGGCAGTTTGAGCGGTAAAAAAATACTTGGCGGATTAATTGACTTGAACAAGGCAAATGTATGTTTAAATTAACAATAATACAAAAAAGAATTTATCTAATACAAAGAAAGTTATCTTGGGTGCACAGGAACAAGCTATCAATCAATTTTTATACAAAGAAATAGGTCTTAAAATGTTTGTTTGACATATATGGATTTAACCTCAAAACAATATACTCAAAAAGCATGAAAACTATAACTTTTATCATACAAGATGTAATAATTTAGTTTTACGTTTAAAATGACCACAGAAAAATGCATGAATTCTAACATTATAATGTAAACAAACACATAGGAGGAGTTTAACTTGTAGTGAATTTTACTTTTTTCATAAATTTTTTTGAATATAATGTCTATTATTTAGATGTTTTTTTTTTTGCAATAGAAGTGTTTAAAATAGATTATTATTACTGCCAGCTACCCAATAAAATACCAAAAAATCTATTTTTTGCAGTTAAAACAGCTTTCCAACATTATTTCATTTTTAGTAAAGGTTTTTTTAAATTTTTAACTTTTTTAAAAAAAATATTTATTAAAAAAATATTAACTGCAAAATTACATTCTAATATAGACGTAAATTCCAAAATTTGCATTTATAAGAAAATACAGTTTATAAAAAAATATAAATCGGAATATGTTTTTCTATATACGTTAAAATATCCGGATAATTTATATAAAAATTACATATGCCGACTCGTATAAAAAAAGAATATAAAAATCAAACATGGCCATGTGCTTAAAAATGCACAAATCGTAATTTTTTGCAAATAAATATATAGAATAATCATTATTTTTTCATAAATACATTTGCAATACAATATTATTGTAAATATGCCTATTTTATGTGTACTTTATTAAAACTATGCAACCTTATAGTATTTAATTATAAGCTTTGCCTTTCGCACCTCTAAACAAAAGAATGCTTATTTAAAAAACAAATTTTGAATCAAAATTACTAGTATATTGATACTCTATAGTTATGTTTTCTTAAAAATATTGCAAAAAATTTAATTGCAGGAACGTAGATTTCCTGTCTTTTTCTTTATTTATATATGTTGGATGAGCCGGCGGAAATATTATTCTTCTTAGTAAATACCATGTAAACTTAACTATTTATTCTAAAACCCATGTCTTATATTGCATAAGAATTTGATTTATCACTTTCGTGACATTCATATCAATCACCATCAAGTCATATGTCATGACTGTCACAGTCAAATATACCCAAATACCAATAGTGTCTTACATACCATATCAAGTCTTAAAAATCAAGAAATTTACGCGCAAACGACGTATTCTTTTGAATTCTCGCGTTTGCGCTACTCAAATCACATTTTAGACATTATTTGCATCTGGCCGGCAAGTTACTGCTTAAAGGGGATGAACATTAGTATATTCATCCCCAACAATATATACCTTTAATTTTCTGTTTTGCTTACAATAGCAGTGCACTATATATACAAGCTTCATTGCGTGTTCATTTACAAACAGAAACTTTTTTTTTATTTTTTTGCTGAATAGAACACTGAATATTTTTAAAGGGTTATGCCTATTTTTCTACAATAAAAAAATCAAAACCGTTTTTTTAGTTTCTATTTTTTTTTTATTATTTATAGAATATTTTTTTTCGGGTAAATAGGAAAAATAAAATACCCGAAGTTTTTTAATTTTTTTCCTACCTGCTCAAACCCGCCCGCGGACCGAACCAAATAATCCGGGCTAATGCAGACCTTCAGTTTAAACAAATTGAATTTTCAGGTATAGGGTGATTTTATTTTTCTAGATAAATATGCTCGTTTAAAATATATGTAGGATGTACTCATAGAAATGTTTTACTTTGACAAAATATCTTCTTATGCATGTTTTAATTGTAATTCCGCACATAGTTCACATACTTGCTTACAGCTTAAACTTTGTATTCTTCTTCATTTCAAAAATAGAAGTTAAAAAAATCATAAAAAAAATGGGCCCATAAAATATAAGAAAAAAAAAATTAGTACCTATAGGGGCAGTGGCGCACTCAGAAATTTTTAAGCCAGGGGGTAGTAGTGTTTTTTTTACAAAAGTTGGGCCAAAAAACCTTGTTTTTTGATGTTTTTAGTTTATAATTTTTTTATGAAAAAATTTGTATTTTTTTTTTTTTTTGGATTCTTTAATTGAATAAAATTTTGCACAAAAAAAGACCCCAACTAAAATTCAAGCGCAGAAATTCTTTTAGAGAGCG
>JAQFYM010001573.1:0-31700 GCA_034694785.1 Agrenia bidenticulata | reverse complement strand
AAAAACTTTTTTTTTTCAAAAAAATCTAATGTAAAGCATTATAGTTAAGTAAGAAAAAAATTTCAATTAAAAAAATAATTTTTAAAATGCCAAAATTAATTTTTATTGTAAAAAATTACTTTCTATAGAATTAAATTCATTTTGAATATATATATTTACCTAGAAGTGCATTACTTTGTATACAGTATTTATATAGCAATTGAAGTATATTGTTTTATGAAAAATTTAGATAAAACTAACAAGTTGTTTTTTTACTTTTGGGTAAAAAAGTATGCGTATATGCTTTTTTTCTGTACTTTTATACTGGTTTTATATATTTGTAAAGATATTGAGTTATTTATTTACTATTTATTTTTAGATATAATATTTTTTTTTAAAAGAAATAGGTTTTTTATCGCAAAAAAAACATTACAAACCAAAGCAAAATAAAACTTGAAAAATATTTTTTAACAAAGACAAGCCTAAATTTGCACTTAACATGTTTGCGCTAAAAGGCCAAGTATTTTTTTTTCTAAAAACTTAATCTATATTTACGAAACCTTAACATTTTACAACACTTCAATTTTGGGATGTCATTTATCTGCAAGTAAAAGATCAAAACAAGAGAAATACCCAGCAAATAACATAAAAAAGTATTATTGTATAATATATCCTTTTTTGTTTAACACCTAGTACATAATTTTTCTGTTTTTATTTTTATTTAATTTTTTAAAAATACACGAATTTTCTATCACAAGTATATTAATCATGATTGGGATTTATTTTAGCATGTCCAATATTTTTTTTTTTGTAAAAAGATTTTTTATATAAAAATACATTTTATGTGTTAAAACATGATTTTTTTATATAATATAGTAATATAAACAAACAAATATTAGAAGTTTTTAATGTATTATATAAAAATGTTGTTTTTTTGTGGTCTAATTCTGGCGTATTTTTGAACGTGAATTTTTTTGTATAAAAACTATCTATTTTCATCCTAATTCGTGCAATATTTGTATATTCCTACCGCTGGCTTATTTAGTGTTGCTCAAAACAGGCATATGTCATAGTTTGGTTGGATTATAACTCGTATATATTTTTTTACCGTTTTTAGTTTATTTACAAAAAAAAACACAGGTAAATTTTTACAACGCTGTTTAAAATTATACAATTTTTTGCATAAAAAAAGCACCACTCTTTGCATCCTGTTTACGCTTTGCCGACACGAAAAAAGAAACAGCCTTTCTATACCACAAAGGTAGATTATACTTTTTACTTTCCCATTAAACATAGAAAAAAGATCCCAAATGTGGCAACAAAAAGCTCTGATAAATCACACCAAAATTTTTTTTTTTACATGTTTTTTGTAATATTGTTTTAATCATGGTGAACAGTTCCTGTTTTATTTCTGTGATGTTCCTGGTAAAATTACGTACAAAAACAAAAAACCTATGCCTTTATGCACCATCCTCGCTTAAATTTTTTACTCAATATCCATAAAGGTCTTGTCTGTTTTTAAACTACACTCTTGAAAGTTAAATACCCGGTATCAGAATCCCATAAAGTGTATGGATAACAAGCATACAGAACCTCTGGTAAAAAAAAGTACGTAAAGAAACAATACAGACTACCCAGTTTGATTTTTTAGTTTTTTATATTATGGGATAAATAGCAATAAAAAAAGCCAAAAGTAACTTACGTACCGGCAAAAACAATTTACATCTTGCCACATATATTTTTTTTGGTTTTATGCATATGTTACGACGCACAGTTACTAAAATAACGCAGTATACGTACAAAAAGACTTGTTACAATATGAACATAAAGTAACTATGCATATTTTTATTAAAAATCTAAAAAATTTCTATTCGTTGTTTATAAGGCTATAAGAAGATATATGAATTTTTATTTTCCTTTTGAAAAAAATTTGCACAAATTTGCCAGCTTAAGACTTTGTCACAAACTGTTGCTGTACATGTGCACTATTTTATGTTAAAAAATCGCTTTTTAGTATTTTCGCAATTGAAACAAAAAGAACCAAACAAATAAAAACTATAATTCTAGCGTAAGCATATAATTCTACCTTGTTTTCATATTATGCAGAAAAGTCTGTATACTTTTGTATACACCATAAATTACTTGTTCCACCTATAACTTTTATAACCATTTTAAATACACTTAAACGTAAGTATTTTACTAGGCAATATCATAACCGTATAATATGTATAAATTTTGTTACATGTAACCTTATAACGCATTTTTTCTATGTTTGTAAAAATTATGTTACTTTATTGCATATAAAACATCTTTATTTACATTCTATAATAATCTTAAAGGCAACCTTTGCTAATAATAACCAGCAAAACTAAATTCGTACAAAATTATTAGGACCGTAGCCTCATACATACAGCATTTTCTTATAGAAGCCTTTTCATTGCTTTGATGATTATACATGTCCGCAAAAAAAAAGTGTTTTGGTGTAATATTTCTAAATGCAAGCTGACCTAGACTAGTATTACACGCATTAAAACGTGCTCTAAGTAAACGCCACGAAGGTAATATATACAAAATTGTATTTGTTTTTATTATTGCTAGAAAAATGGATTCCAAAGGGCAGTGCGATGACACTTTTTTTTATATAAAAGATCTAGTTGGAAATCATCTGCGTAAACAATATGCAGTATAAAAGCATAACAGCACTATTTACAATATAATTATTATATGCTTGTAAAAAATTGCAGGTTTTTATAGGATATATTTTATAAACGTACGCAAATATAAGAACGTGTCTAGAAAATAGTAGATAATGAGTTTTTACGTATAAAAGAAGCACCATTGTGTTTTTCTGTATAACTGGACTCATATTGTTTCTTTGACTCGAAACTGTCTTGCTCTGTTGAAAGAAACAAATTGTAACAAATTTTCGTGTTCCAAATGACTCAATTCATCATTACATCAATACATTAAAATACAAAATCTAATATACGTAAAAAATCTTGAAAAGAATATATAAAAAATTCACAACGAAAAATTTTTGTATGAGATATTTTTTTAGGTTTAATTTGCGGTACTATTAAGAATTATGCTTGCGTACAAAACCTTGTGTATAGAAGAAGATAATTTGATCTAAGGGTGTGAAAATATATTGTAAATACCTTGAATCCTAAAAATTTTTGTGGATTATACTCTTCGCATAAATACATTTATTTCGACACACCCGGATATGCAGAAACTAACACTTTCCACAACCATGCACATAGTTAAAAATATTGCCGTGTAACCGTTTTTACTTTGCTTTGTCTGGCTAAAAGCCTTTATCATGCATTTTGCTAAATACTATGACAAGGCACTTATTTCGTTTTTTTTTTGCGCATCATGCGCAACCTGCTTTTGCAGATTTCGTTCCTAGTAGATAATTGCATTTATAACCATTGGAAACTTTTTGTTATATCATAATTGTACCATAGTAATATGCGTTAAAATGGGTTTTCATTTATTAAATAAAATCACTTTGTCCTTGTTTCTGCATGTAAAAATATGTATCAGTATAGCTTTAATGCAGGCAATTATATTTTTATAGCTAGATATATCTTTATTATATAGTAAAGTAATAATAAAAAACAAAAAAGAAATCATCGTAATAGAAGCTTATAAAGCAATAGAAATTCGAACTAATAATCCAAAGATGCAATATATATTTAAGAATAATTTTGTAAAAAGGCGCAATATTTAGAGAATTGTATTCCTCGTATAAGCCAATTTTTTTTTTGAGTTGATTGTTTCATATAAAAAAATACAATTAGTCATATTGCTGTGTATACTTAAAAACAACGAAGTTGTTTTATTTATCTGTATAGTTACAGCATTCCACGTAGTTATAAGGTTAACTTTTTTATTGTTTCGCTGTTTTTATTCAATCTAGGGTTTTCAAAAAACGAGTTTCGAGTTCGAGTTCGAGTTGTTCATTTTTTTAAAAACGAGTTTCGAATCGAGTCGAGTCGAGTTTCGAATCGAGTCGAGTCGAGTCGAGTTTCGAATCGAGTCGAGTCGAGTCGAGTTTTGCGTCGTTCGATTGAAAACACTTTTAAAAAATAAAAATATATTTTTCGTTAAAAAATTGTTTTTGTTTATAACAAAAACGCATTTAAAACGTGTTATAGACATTTATATACATTTATATGCGGTTGATGCCCTATTGCTGTAAATTAATATGCCGAAACATAAAAAAGTCGTCTAACAGTATAATTTTTGCGTTTTTTTTTGTTTTGTCAAGAATTATTCACATAATAAATTTTTTTTTTAAAAAAATATTTTATTTATAATATACATTAAAATTATTTTGAAAAAACTATCAGCACAACAAACTTAAAACTCGAAACACAAAACTCGCGAGTTTTCGAGTTTCGAGTTTCGAGTGAGTTCCGAGCGAGTTAACATGTAAAAAATGTGCCCGAGTCACCGAGTTTCGAGTTTCGAGTTGACTCGATTGAAAACCCTAATTCAATCATAGAATAAATTAATGCGACAACATTTAGAATAGTACAATATTTACCTTTTTCTGCGGTTCTCTTTTTTTTATTGCTGTTTAACACAAGTTTCTAGGAGTAAAAAAGTGCCACTCTTTGGTTCAATATTATTTTGACTTTTTTGTAATGCCTTTTTTAGTTAGTAATTTTCTAGTAAATGCAAACAAAATACGCATAAAAAAATAAAAAAATAAAAAACACTTTAGTTACATGTGTTTATCAATACATCTTGTATTCTTACACTTTTTTCTGGTAGCCGAACGCAACATTTAATCTTGCCCTATAATGTTTGGAGTTTATTGATTTTTAAATTTACTGTTTAAAAGTAGCTTTGTACTGTTATAAATATTTTATTTTTGCACTTTTTAGTTATATACGATACTTGCGTTGCAAGATAAACTAAAATAAACACACTGGCGATTTACTCAGGTAAGATTTTGTTGTGCTTCTAGCTATCAGATCCTCGCAAAAAATTTGTTAACATAAAAAAAGATAAAAAATAATTTTATTGTAATAATATATAACAAAGAAGAATCGTTTTTTGTTTATTTTCGCATTTTGGGCTCAAAACATAAATGCTTCAAACTTTTGATTTTATTTCTAAAATGTTTTTTAAATTAAAAATCGACAACGAGGCAATAAGAATAAGACTCGCCTACTCATGAATAGATATGGATACGTAAAATGGCAAAAAAAACTATGGCTTGGACTATTTTTCGCCTAAGGTCAAATTTGCGCCTTTTGCAAAAAACAACACTAAACAGAAACTAAGAACATATTTAATATAATCAACAAAAAAAAATTCGATCTAATGTTCATAATCAAAAAAAAAAAAGTATTTTAAAAAACATAAAATCGACGTATTGGCGCTGGAACTAACATAAATCAGTATAAAAGGCATATAAAGACTAATACTCTTTTACTCAGTGTTTTTGAGGCTGATCCATGTTTTTAACATCTTTCGGGTAGTTTGCTACGAGTTTCCATTTTGCGCCAAACCTTGTTTTAATTATTTAATTTAACAGGTACCTAACAAAAACATCACTTGTAATGCTTCAACGTTTTTTACAGCATTAGTTCTTGCTTTCTCACCGAGTTTTGACATTTTTTTTCGGACCCTAACCCATACTATAACCCTTTTCCTAACCCCTACCTATACCCTAGCAACTAACCCTGTACCTGTCTACAATGCTTACTTCTAATTGTACACATTACGCACACAATTTTTTGCATTTTTGTGCTTTTTTAGTTGCATTTGGCTCGTGTTTTTTTTTTTTAATTTAGATTTTTTTCATTTTTAGCGGGATACATTTATTTTTTTTGTTTTTTGTTAATTAGCATAAATAATAACTTTTATTTTGCTTTGTATTTTTTTTATGCAAAAGGCGCAAATTTGACCTCTGGCGCAAATTACTCCTGCCCTAAAATAAAATATCGACGAAGAGGCAATAAGAATATAACTTGCCTACTAATTACTAGAAATGAACACGTGAAATGGCTAAAAAACCCATATATTCTACTTTTTTGATTGCACCCATATCAAAAAATATGAAGCATAACACCCGCAGCATGGAAATCAAGGTGGCGAAAAGGCCTACAAAAGATTTTTAGGCAAAATTTTTGACAAAGAAATGTGTTTTGTAGTGCAAGTTGTATATTAAATCGTACGCAAACATTTTGTTTTACGCAATAGATAATCCTGTACATTGCGTTGTATGCATATAACTAGGGCAATCAAACCTAGTTTTTTTTTTATATTTTTTGCAGTTATCGCAGGAGATAACGATATATCTTATACCGTAACATAAAGTATTATGTCTTCTTACAAATTGTAGCGCAGCAAAACCCATTACTTTTGCTCACAAGTTTGTTGAAGCACTTGCGTTTACTTCAGCTGTGCACTTTTACTAGATAAAAATGTACGAACTATGAAAAAACACTGCAAGATGTGTAATCTTCGCAGCGGTAAAATCGGTAGCGACAGTTTATTGCAAATGTTTTTGTACGCATTCTGCAATATGGAACACAATTATTAAAATATGGTTGCAAAGGTGTTTTTTGGTAAGAATATTTATAAATATAAATTAGATCTTTCGTACAAACAGCTATTGAGCGAGTTGTAACTAAAAAATTTTTTTTTAACGGGTTAGACGTTGAAAAAATGAATACGATAATTTTTTAAATCATTTATACTTTTTTTTAACAAAAATCAAAAATAAACACAAGATACATAATGCTTACAGTGACAAAGAAAAATGTCGTAATCTGCAGTTTTATTTACTCGAACTCGAACCATATCCTGTTTCTTCTCGCAGGCTGTTATCAGCACCAAAAACAGATTTTTAATCTTTAACTAATATTATGATATAATTATTACTGCTCAAATAAATAATAAGTAATAGCATTATTGACCTGTAAAAAACATCTGTCATCGTTAAGCTAATTTATTTTCTTTGCACAATGCGTATTGCGACAGCCGCTAGGTCAATTATCTTATATAAAATAAACGTAAGGTAACATCAGGCATCACAGGGTCACATAAATTGGGGTACTAAATTACACATACAAATACTGTGTTACAGGAATACGTGTCATCATGATTGTAAAGTGCATCTTTTTGTAGAAGATTCTATATTAAGGTACACAAATAATCATATTCGTACCATCAAGTCACAACACAAGAAAAGCGTTATTATCAGCAAATGTATAGGTTTGTGTCACGACTAAAAAAGTGCACTAGTAGGTAGTTAAGAATAATTCAGCTACTGAAATAAAGACACCATATACTTGAAAAAACAATTTTACTACAATTTATCATTATATGTCAGCTGGCTTTATGTAGCAACCTTATTTGTATTTTATTGGCGTAACGATCAATTGTACACTGCGGCCAAAGCAGGCGGATCCGATACACATATATCAGAAATAATACATAGTATGCTATATGATATTGAAATGTCCCCCTGACTAGATATATAAGCTAATTTAACCTACAATGTATATACCTTGGCATGTAAAAAGAAATTTTGACTTTAACTTTGAGAAAATGCGTTTAAGGAAATTTTTCTGATCATTTGTAAAAACTGTTTCTTTTTTAAAATTTCTGTGTAATGTTTTTGTTTTACGTATATTATGATTCTAAACTTTTTTTGTAAACATTTTTGCTAATATGAATACTTGTATTTACCGTTTATATATTTATTCATTATCTTTTTGTAAAAGGTTTGACTTTCTAACAATATAAAGATGAAAGGTTCTTTAACTTTGTAGAAAAATACGCATTTGCAGCAGAATAGACTAATGTCGTTCTGCATTATTAGATTTGCTTCTTTTTATGTTTTTTTGTGTCCTATTTGAGTAATGAACGATGCTTATATCATTGTGTTATGTGTGTTTGTATACAAAGGTATAAAAACTTTATAAATACAGGTTCTGCCCAATCCAGTTTTAGAATAGACCAGTGTATATTTTATGATTGCGCTTTTCAGTTGATATTTTTTTTTCTTAGGGTTGTTTGTAAATAAAACATCTAGGTCGGATTTGTTTACTGTAAATGTATCGTGCAAATCATACTGTCCGTCATTTTTGCTTTATGCAATTTAAGTGTTTTTTTATGTGTTAGAGGTGTTTTTTGCATATTGCCGTTTTTTCTGATTATTTCTGTTATGTAATGGAGTTATAAAAATGAAAAATTTAAAAAAAAATTAAACAATTCACTGCGTCGAAAGGCATCGAAGGTTAGCATTCTTTTGTAAATTCTTAAATCTAAAAAAAGTTTTCAATTTTTCTTTTAATTTTATCACACATGCACGTAAAAAATTCTTTGTTAAAATACTTTTACAAAGAAAATCCCTACAGAAATTGTATCTTTAGTGTCAAGAAACAAATACATGTTTAAAATCTGACGTAAAACGATAATTATTTTGTATAAGAGGCAATCCTTAGATCAGGTTCTAGGATTGTGCTCTGCTAGTACCGTTGTTTGCTTAGCGAGTAAATAAAAATACAGCACAAATGATAATCTTTAACCTCTTAAGATTTCAATAATTTTTTCGACCTTCATTTTACTTGAAAATATTTAAATTTCAAAAATGAATTTATCTTGCTTCAAAAGTTAAAAACATCAAAAAAAAACATTCATTGATTTTAAATACACATGCAGACAGGAATTCTCTAAGAAATCTATTGAAGGAACAGTTACATTACAAAAAAATTGAATTCACTAACTCTTTAAAAGCAAATTTTAGAAGGATAAAAAATAACTTATTTATGTTAAGATATGTAGTATTTTTATATTATCTGTTTGTGTTTTGCATTTATATTTATAAATTGTATTTATCGTATAGTAGCCTCAAACAAAAAACCCAACTGACTATAGTTACTGTATAATAAAACCTTATCTTACAAAAAAAAATAGGGTGTTACTATTCTATAGATGTGTATAGTATTTTTAGTTCTTATTTATACCAAAAATTATCTGTTGTTTTTTTTAAATAAAAAGAAAAACTTAACATGTTATGTCACAAAAGAAAAATCACAATTGCATTTTTATTGCACCTATATTGATACAAATCATCTATATACATATTTTACAGCTTTATAGACTGACTTTGTGATTATTTTGATTCGCTCCCTTTTTATGGGTATGATCAATCTTTACAAAATCGTCTTAAAGGTATAAAAAAATCTTAATTAAACTTTAGGCAGTATCGATATTTGTACTTGCGGAAAAATAAAAAATCGACTTTTCGTCCTTAAGTGTAAAGAAATAAGAAGTAAGTTAATTTGGTTTATTAAAAATACAGCAAACGTTGCATATTTTGTGATTATATATGTGTATAATGTTACTAAACAAACCATTATTAGAATGGATTCGCATAAATAACTAAAATCATTGTACATGCACCTGCGTGTTTTTATGCTATAAAGTGTTTGTAACCAGCTTTTTGTAGCTTTAAACTGAGACAATACACACATAAAACTACACCGCCAGCTGTTTAAACTTATAAATAAGCGCTTTTTTTAGTTAATGATACGGTTTTACAACTTGATAAAATACACTTTTTAAAAAAAAAAACAAATGTTAGTCAAAAGAAAGGGGTTTAAAGTTTGCCGCCAACGAATGTACAAGTTTAACAACATGTCGAGTAAAAATATTTATATGCAGTTTTTGTGCCTTAGCGGTAGCACATTGATACAAAATTTACTTTTTTGCCAAATTCTATACGTTCTAGCGCGAAGACAAATCGGATAAAGTGCACAAAAATACACAAAGTACATCCAAACTAAAACAAAACTGTATTTTTGCATTAGTATAAACAATAAATAATTTTTTCATAGTTGATCGAATTACGAATTACTATAATCGACAAATAAGAACATACCGCAGAGAAAAATGTAAGAAAAAAATGTTCTTTTTAGAGAAAAATCAGTGTAAATCTATTCGTAAATATTTAGGTGGAATAAGCCTTTAAAGTAACACTAACTAATAGTTTATCTATTTTAAATAGACAAACCCATATTACGTTGTAAAAAACTAAGCATACGGGTATTTACTTTTTTATGCACTGACGCGCATATTTAATGATAGGTTCTGACCAAGTCTTTTTTATTTACTGATGTATATCAAACTTCATTTTTAGTATGACATTATTGTAGCATTCGCGTACAGGCATAAGCAGCACATTATAAAGGCATTTTTTTTCTATGCCTAAAAAAATAATTGATTTAATAGGTTAATCATCACTACAAGTGCGACTTAGAGATCAAAAGTTTTTTTCGAATTCTCGATGATTTCAGCAAAAGATTTTATTAGCCTATTTGTTTATAGAAAAAAATTAAATGCAGAAAAATTTTGGTCTTAAATGAGATATTTTTTATGATTTAACTATGCTTTAGTATTTGTTTACTGGCAATGCAGCATGTTAATATCAATTTTTTAATTATCAGTTTTAAAGGCCAAGATTATATTATTATTGAATTGTTAGCATCTTCAAAACATTAAATTCTGTACGTAAAAACAAAATATAAAAATATGGTTATCTTTGCATATAAATATCTCTACATAGATATATTTGTTTTTTAAAACATTAAACTGCGCACTACAGAGTCAAGTTTCTTCTACTAGATTTTTGTTGTACAGGCATAGTATAAAGCTCGTAATATCAGATATAGAAACAGCTTGTTTTTTTCAAAAATTCTTAAAATGTATTTAACGCATGTTTTTAACACATATTTATCATGAATTGAGTAAAAGTGTTTAATAACCAAATGTGTATATCACGATATTG
Source organism: Agrenia bidenticulata (assembly GCA_034694785.1). NCBI lineage: Eukaryota > Metazoa > Arthropoda > Collembola > Entomobryomorpha > Isotomidae > Agrenia > Agrenia bidenticulata. The sequence goes on along the minus strand of JAQFYM010001573.1, from coordinate 20,902 downwards.
ATGTATAAGAACAACCTTTAATAACAAAAATTACTTTTTAAAAAGATTTGCAACATATATGTTTTTGTGCAAAAAAGTGTTTTGGTTATCTTATAATCTTCTAGTCTTAATTTGTTTTTTTGCGAGCATATTTTGTATTTATTGCTTTTTTATATAAAAGTAAAATGTCGAATGTAATACAAGTAAAGTCCGATAATAAACACCGTTAGAATTTTTTTATTACCACCCCATTAAAATAGAAAAGTTGACGTGATAAAAAATTACAACTAGTAAAAACAGTCCGCGAAAATATGTATGGGCGCTCGAGGCGCTAGACAATGGGCCCCGCATGCTATGGGGCCCCAATAACTTAGCAAAAAACGCATTTTAAAGTGATTTATAGCCGGTTGGATACAAAGTCTGCATTTTAATATACTCAGCAGCCCTAAAAATTTTAGTAAAACAAATATCAAGATACAAATTATATATATACAAAAGTTTTACGATAGTAAGTATTGCAATCGTGTGTAAACTTAAGCTGTTGATATTCTTATTGTTAATATCGTAAGTGTTGCTTTTAATGTAATCAATCATATTGCCTTTTCCGTGCACGCAAAAGCTTTTTTATAAAAATCTATAAAACAAAAATATGACATTTTATAAAATAAAGTAATAAAAAAAAAATAACTATTAAATCACGTTTGCTAATATAGAATTTACTTATCAAACCAACAATAAGTGGCTTGGATAATATTTTATTATATACTCAAAAATGTGTTTTATTACACTTTTTGCAGCTCGCGTATGTATTCTAATGCATTTTTTTATGATTTTTTTACAGCGGTGCAACAAAAAAAGTTTTTATACAGCTGCATGAGGTTTTACTGCATCATTAAAGTTGTTTTGGGTCTTTTGTAGAAAATGGACCAGGAGTTTTTCAAGTTAACCATTTTTTTTTTATTTTTGCCTTTTGTAAGGGTTTTGGCGTATAATATAGGACAATGTAAACTGTCATAGCAAAATATATTTTTTAATAGTTGATTTCTTTGCAAATTGTTTATTTCATATATCTGTCGGCGTATTGATTATTAAAGGTGTCTGTCTTTCTCGGATACAGAATTTTTATCTATACTTTTACCAAAAAGTAATTGATATTTGTATTTGAGTAGTTATTAAGTATTTTAACGTGTCTTAATACGGTATTTTGGTTTTTTATTATTCACCAACTAAAATTAGCGTTTAACAGACTCTATATTTTTAATTGTTTTAGCACTTTAGTACGGGTTCGTTTAATTTAAACAAAATCGAAATACTGTTAAAACTAACATGATTTAGATAAATTGTTGCAAAAAAAAAACCTTGGGCAAAATTTCCCCAAGAACCTGTGTAAAAACTCGGTTTTTTTGCGGCTATCTGCTACCCTAGTGTTTATTGAATGTCTTTGGCAATGAAAATATATTATATCAACTTGTTAACTATGTTTTTTTTTGCTTACAAAACACATTAAATTGCGCAAAAATAGGTTTTCTGATGAAACTAATATCCTTTGTAACCTTTATAACTATTTCATCATTTTTTTATGTTTTGTCTAAGCTTTGTACAGCCTCATATATCTATCAGATTATAAATTTTACTTCATAAATTGATTCATAGTCTTATAAAACCCTCGTGGATACACAAAAAGCTTTAAATATATATACATTAAATAAAAATTTTCTGATCAGATTATATGTGCGAAAAAATTTGGCGCCAGGGGCCTTCATATTTCAGGATCCGCCTCTGAGTATAATGAACTAATAAACAAGAATAAAATAAAAAGAATTAATATATACAAAAATTATAAAACATAATAAAAACTGTCTTTTTATTACATCTTATTACTGCTTTTTTGCACGACTTAAACGATCACATTAATTAGAATGTTTACGTTAGAACATCTTGCCATTACACAATAGCATATATAACTATTTGTATTTGTATGTGTTTTAGACGTAAAATAACATCTATCATTAGGGTTGGTAATAAAGTATGGTGCAATTTAGAAGTCTGCATCACCAGCAGATTGATCTTTAAAGATATACAGGAAAAAGGTGAAAAATAAAGAAGAAGTATATAAGTATTGATAATGTGTACAGGTTTAACAAGACCGGGATTACTTTAAAAGTATTAATTGTTACACGATGGTTTCTTTTAAAGTTTGAATCCTACTGGCAATATCCCGACAGGTAAGGTGCACAATCCAACCCTGGATTCAAAAATATAGACAATCAACCATAAACGCGATTAGATAGTCAAAAAACAATTCTCCAAATAGAAAATTAAAGAAATTTTGACATTGGCGTACATGCTTCAAAAATATGAACTAGCGAGACTAGATAAGAACTAAATCCGAAAGGCAGATAAAAGTATAGCATTATACGATTAAAGAACTTAAAGGATTAAGTAGCATTATCTGTTCGGGAAAAACATTTTGTATCGGCAAAATATAAGAAAACTGAATTTAGATGTTGGTTAATGAAGACCGGGTCATCTTAAGAACTGCCTGATGATTACAATGAGACGAAGAAAAAAAAAAGTGCAATGTTGCTAAAGTAAAAGTATCATATATAAACGAAAAAAAAGAGAGGAGCTATAAAGAGATTTCTCATTAAGATACGTAGAAGTAGCAAGTAAAAATAATGTATCAGAGAAAAAAGTGAAAACCAAAGTACAATTCGAATTTGTTTCGGATCAATATTAAGGTACCATTTATGCCATCTGTTAAAATTTAAATACAATAATTGATACCATACAAATAACCAAAAAAACATGACAAATAAGAACAAAGAATGATAAAGAGTATAGCAAGACCTCCATGGTTTAATATTCGTTACAAAAAAATAAAAGAAATTAAATTTGTGTATATATGGCTGTATAAAGCCAAATTAAGATAACCAATAAAAGAAGCAGACTGAAAAATAACAAATTGTGAATAAAAAAGAAAGGAAGCAGGATTATATATCAAAGGTGAATGTTTTAGTTGCCAACGTTTTGGGCATATCAATATTTTGCTATAGAAGCAAGCAGGCAAAAAGGTGTTCACAGATAATTTGCATTCGGTAAAAAGCGGGTTTCGATGTTTTTATAAGCATTCGGTATTTGTTTTTTTATAGTTTAAAAAAAGTTTATTTTTATTTGTATGGACGTTTATTACTTAACGATTCATGTGCTAAACAGAGTTTTCTGTTGATTAAAAGTATGCTTTATTGTAGATATTTTTTGAAAAAAAAACAAATTACGGTAAAAAAAATGAAATATATTCTTGCAAATTGCAAGTGCCTTAATTTCATATTTTTCATAGATAATTTAGATACATAAAGGCTTAAAATGGATCATGGAAGTACAAATTCGCCATAGGTAGCACTAATCAAGAAAAATTTCTTTGTAGTAGATAAGTACTATAAAAAATATATCGCATTGATTTTTATACTCTAAAATGTTTTATCGATAGCCGAAGTATTTTTTTTTTAACTGCTGCAAAGCTCTTTTTGCAAATACTTTATTGCTGAGCAGGGTCTTGAAAAAAAAAAATTAGAGCAATAATAGACAATACACACTTGTGTATTCAAGAATTTTGCAACAAAAGCAGTCTTACATATTTCAACTAGGATCTACAAGTTTATTTGCAAGAACGTAAAATTCAAAATAAACAAAGAAATTATTTAAAAAATGAATATATACTTTACATTTTTATTGCAAAAAAATGAACCCGTAATATTCTTTTTTCGTTTTTTCGAAATAAATTCGGTATTCGATTTATTGCCAAAATGTGCTTTTTGCACCCCTTAAGCAAGAGGTTGTGAATAATATACAGGGCAGCGAAGAAAATATATATATATAGAGAAAGGAAAAAATGCAAAAGCGTCAAAAGACAGCAAAGAAAGATCGGTCGTGTTTGATACAGGAGCAGCTGTTTTTTATAGGTCGGGGAATTGCAGAGATTTATAGAAGTAAAAACAGCAGTTGTAAAAGATTAAGACATATAAGATAGTCGATGATAGCATATTGGCAATCATGACTGTAATAACTACAAAGATTACGTATAACAATAAGAGAATATATAAACCTCTAAATATCTTTAAGTGATAATTTGGCACGAAGATTCTGAAAACCGATAATTGCGTAAAATATTTTGAATCATAAATAGGAGACCAAAAAACATTGGCTGATAATTTTTTTGCCACATGTAGTAGTGGACCTATATTTACGCACAGACCTATCAAGTCGCAGAAGGATCAGAGTGAGTTGAAGAACAATTAAAAATATTTATAGAAAACGGGATAATAAAAAATCTAATAGCCTCTAGTACAAGAAAGTTGTGCTAGATCTAAAAATAATGCGCCAGCGTTATTGTGTTGATTTTTGTCGACATAATAAAAAAGTAGTATTGGATAAATTTCAAGACCCCAAAAGTAATAAAATACTACTTGTGCTGCATGAAAATGTATGTTGTCGTGTATTAATGTTATGGATATGTTTCACTTGTAAAAATTGTATATTAGGACAAATATAAACCTATATTTTCAGATGGTTCTGAACTTTACCAATTTGTAATAGGAGCATTAGGGATTTAAAAGGTCTCCGAGCATATTTAATAAATATGTTGCGGCAGAGAAATGCCATTTTTCTGTACAGACTGCCAAAATACCGGTTCGCGCAGTTTATTTTTTTATTAAGAAAAAAGTTTTAAGTTCCTATACAAAAATCTTTTTTTTGACATTTACAATATTCAAATCCTTAACGTAGCAGTGCGCGTGTTGTTTTTGTTACTTTAAGTTTTTTTTTTTGCATTTTTGAAGCTTTTTGCAAACTATAATTCATAAGCAATACGATCCACATATACTTTAAAAAAAAGGATAGAACAATTGGTCAATGCCTTTATTGCTGTAATGCGTTTTACGTGTTTTGAATTATATTTAAGTTAAACAAAACCATACCACCTTGTGTGGCTTTTGTATTTGGCTGTCATTCGGTTTTGGTCATAGTAACAATTTACATTTCCTATAAAATAAGCAACGCATTTTACAAAAAAAATGTTTTTATACGAATTTTTTTGTTTATTTAAATACACATTCTTTTAGAAGGCACATAAACTCAATCTAACTCGAAAATTTGTACATCTCTTACGTTTGTAAACAACCTACTAGCAGTGTGGACGATGTACAAATAGCTATTTTACAAAAAAGTATTTACGTAATTCAGCGTAACCAAATCCTAAAAATAGAAAGTATTAAATTAAAAAAAAAAATCTGTATTTACTGGCAATAAAATATGCGTATATGCAATATTGCAGTACGTGTTACACATGATTTTCATGTTAGAGACAGTAGAAAAGCCTTTTAATAATTTTTCTGTTGCTATATAAATAAAATTCAATAAAAAAAACTGTAGCAAAATGTATGCGAAAAGTATATATACATTGATATATAAACTGTTTACTCTTCAATACGATTTGCAAAAACAAAGAGCGTTTTACCGCAAAATAAAAAATACGAAAAACACAAAGCAATGTTTATTTTATATAAATAAAATCTGCGATTTAAAGAGTAAACTCAGTTTTATAGCAAGGAAAATAATGACAAGAAATACTTTGTAAGTGCAAAAATGGGGTAAAAAATTTGCGTGTCAAAGCATTCAAGATATTTAATGCTACTTTAAAAAGCATATACCGTTCCCCTTTGGTTTTTAGGACCGCCGCCGGATTAAACCGTTAAAAACTGCGGTCCGGTCCGGTCAAAAAAAGTACAAAAAAAATATACCGGTCTAGCGGAAAGGTCCAGTAAACCGGTCCGGCGATACAGTCTTTAAGACCAGACCGTATATGGTTCTGTTTGTCAGTTGGTGTTGCAGGATTTACTAGAGAAAATATGGTTTGTCTATATAGACGATATTTTGGTGTTTACGAAAACTGGAGAAGAGCACGATGCCCTTGTGAAGATAAAAGCACTATACTAAAAAGAATACGGATCGGAACATATTATACTAAAAGAAGATTACCAGAAAACACAAGTAGTATTTTTAGCATATATTATAAAACGGGCAAAAATTGCACCAGAACACTAAACAGCACAGGCAACTTTAAATTATAAAGTACCATCTAAAAAAAGAGAAGAACAAAGATTTCTCAGCAGCATAAATTATATTCGGAATTTTTATTTATAACATAACAGAGATTGCAATACCATTATACGAGTTACTAGACGAAAAAACAATTTTGAGTATAATAGAAGTAGGTAAAAAGCATTTAATAATATTACAGAACAGTGGAAGACAAGTTTGGGGTTACAGTGCTGAAATTGTAACGAGCCGTAAAAAACCGGAAACAGATGCAAAAAAAGGTATCGAAGTAGTTTTCAAACGAGCTTAAGACCAATAGCTTTATACTCACAGGCACTTAAAAAGGCAATACAAACGATACACCATCACAATAAAAGCGGTCCTAGCAGCAATTTGAGCCATGATCCAACTAAGATATTTATTTCGACTAACAAAATTATATTTTATACCGAAGGCAAGCCAAAACGTCACTACAATATACTACTAAATTTGACCGTAAAAGGTGCCAGGGGTGTATGGAAACACTTGTAAAATTTACATCGACGTAAAAAATAAACTAGAGAGCAATGACACAATCAGATGCCTTTAGCAGGGCATCAGTAAAAAATGACGATAGCGAAAATGGTGGAAGTACAGCAAAATAACGACGAAGATGGAGTGTATATCTAAAAAGTATAACTATAATATGACTATAAACACAGAAGATAAGAAAGGGGATTATAAATATGGAACGTAACAACACCATTAAACCGGACTTATATTAGAATTACACAAAAATAACGGGCATAGAAAAAATGTTTTGCTGATATTTATAACAAACAAGAAAGAAATATCAGAAAATATAATGAGATTAGTAGTAAACACATGTGAAGTATGCAAGCAGACATATAAAAAAAAGAAGGAAGACGGATAATTCTTTTCGTTTACAAGAACAAAATAAACTAGTATAACACAAAATTCAGAATTATTCTATAAGAGAAGAATTTTAGTCTTAAAAGACTACTTCACTAAAAAATATTAGACCAAAATACTGAGAAAAAAAGCAGCAGCCACAATTGTTGATTTAATTGATAATAAAAATACACTATTCAAATATAAAAAACTAAATTTAGCTGACGGCAGGAAAGGTAATGTTAATAATGCAAAAACATCGGCATCTACAAATAAACGCAAAGTACAGTATTTTATACAGTACTACCAGTCATCCTATGGGCGCGTAGAACGGGTAAATAGACTTAAAAGAGAATTTTAACGATGCATTGGCATTGCGAAAGTAAGGTATGGAAGGATGTAAGAAATTATATTGAAAAAATGCAGTGAAACAATGATATGTCTCATAATAAAGAGCGCCTTTTTACTTGCCTGTAGGAACAAATCTACCCCTCAAGAGGTCACCCGCCTAAAAAACTGCCTAAAACAAACAAAAAAAGAAATCTCTTGCACAAATTTGTACAAATAGCAAAATTGTTATCGAACACGTTTCTTAAATAGCATAAGATAATTATGGGTTAGATATAACAGAGTTGTGGTAAGGGTCAGGGTAGGTCAGAAGAAAGCGCCAAAAAGTATAACAACTATGTCATCGTTGCATTTTATCTGTATATGACTGTTTAAAAAAAGATCTAGTTTGTTTATCTAGTCTATTTTTGTTTCAATTATACAAAATCAGCCCTAAAATAAGTGGTCGTGGCGAATTGTCACCTTGTTGCTAAGAAGCTGCTGCGGCGAATTTTCCTACGGCACTATGAAGTCAGTATAGAGAAAAACCAGACACAATAGGAAACTTAAAAAATTGAGTATGCAAGAGAAAGTAACGAGACAAAGATAGAAGAAAGCAATTCACAATAAAAGACAAAGGCTGAATGAAAAATGACGCCCATAAATAACATAAACAAAGAATACAAACAACTAAGAATCAGATGTATAAAAGATGTATAAAATTGTCTACAGGTATTAACAAAGACCAACAAAAGATTTAATAGATATGCCTTGAAGGTAGAGTGGCTTTGCGAAGGCAAGTTTATAGCTAAATTTTGACATGATTGGACGAAGAAAATAAAGATGTCTAAAGAATAATTTTAAAGATATGGTTGATAAACATTGATAAGGTTTTATAGTCTAAAAAGATTGAGAAAACTTTACACGTTAAAAAAAATATTTAATCGATGGTTTATAAAAGAGATCGCAAGTTCACTGGTCAACATCCCGTCAGCCAAAAGGCACAATTCAAGTGTGCATACTAAAATATATGACAAATATATTTTCTGTAACTTTTTCTGTGTATGTTTGGATTTTAGTATGCCTTTTCAATACACATCCAAATACAAAAATTTAGTTTGTATTGTAATAAATCCTCTTTAATACCCTAAATGATTAATGAAAACAATACAATTGCTACAAATTTTACAAAAAAAATTACCGATTGCCTTAAATCTATGCAAAGTTATGTAGTTTTAAAGATAGTATGATTTCAAGTGACAATGAAGGTGTTTTATTTTATAGTAAAATAAATGCAAGGGTTCAGATCAAATGTCAGTAATGATAGATTCCAAGAAATTTGTAAGGATTCAGTAACGAGGTTCAAAGCATGTAGGTAGAAGAGAGGTATAGTATTCTATACAAGCAACATGTATTGTTTCATATAGATTTAGATAAAGCTAATAAATAACATTAGTCATCACAAGTCATATTCATCGAAAAGACTTGGCAATCTGCCAAAAGTGAATTTAAAATAAAGATGCAGGGAGAAGTTGTAATTACAAAATGATAAGTATGAACGATATGAATCTAACTGAAATTGCATAAAACATAAAATTACACTAGAAAATAGATCAGCCGACAGCCCTATGCATTAAATAAAATTTTCACGTATAAAATAGCAAGCAGCAATTCAAACACACATGTAAAAACGTTTTTTATCACGCAAACATTGCAAGAAAAGCAAGGCAATTGATATAGATAAATGGATCGATGACAAATTTTACACAGTTTTTTGTGATTGAATGGTGCAAACCAATATTTCACTTTTTAGAATTGATAAAAGAAGGTTTACTGGATTCCTTGAAAAGTGCAAACAGGAAACAAAAGGCCACCAACAAAATAATACACAAAAACCTTGCAAAAAAATATTTTAAACGCATTAATACCTAAAGGATTATCATTTGCGGCGAACATTGATTAGGTTTTTTCTAAATCGCCTGATCAAGAAGCAGAAAAAGTGAAATTAAAAAAACGTAAAGTGTAAAGGCCATGTTCCAACTAGAGGTCTGCATTAGCCTGTAAACACCCGGTCAGCACCGGCCAGCCCTCCCGCGGGTTAGGTTTGAAGCAGTTAGTGAAAAAATTTATATACTTCGGGTATTTTTTTTTGCTATTTACCCATAAAGCTTTTTTTTTTAAAATTGTAGAAAAATCCATTTTTACTAGAAAAAACGTATTTAAATTTTTTATATTAAAAATAGTCTATACCGTTAAAAAAAACAAAAGTATAACTTTACAAAAGTAAAATACAAAGTTTCTGTATGTAAATATAAATTAAATGCAGCTTGTAAATATGTTTCTGCATTTTTATACAAAAACAAAATGTAGGTAAATAAAAAAAAGCAAGATCACAAATGACCGTTTTCGCATCTAAAAATGTTTTTTTAATATTTTAAATAATAATTAATCTAAATAACAATATATTTTTATTTTTACAATCTCACTTCTTTTTTTTGTAACAAGCAATCTTTTGATTAGTGGAGAGAACGACAAGAGCTTGTATGCTAAGTATGTAAAGCGTTACCATTAGTGATGTAACGTTATAATAATATGCATTAGAGTGTATTCTAAATATAAATTTTTCGGTTTTACAAATATTTAAATGTCATATTTACAATTTGTGCCATTTAAGTCAGAATTTGTATATTCTCATACTCCTTACTGTTATACGAGTACTGATTTGTGATTTGTATGCTTGTAATTTGAGTAGTTAGAACATAATATAAAAAACATGCTCCGTTTTATTCTATGTTTTATATAAACTTTTTTATTAGTTGCAAAAAAAATTTATAAATTCGTCTTCATAAAAATTAATAGTTGCAATTAATATTTTTCTGAAAAAGTGTTGTATTAAAAAACAAAAAACGGGAAAAAAAAATCTTATATAAAAATAAAATACGTTTTTTTTTCTATTTTAATTTTGGTAAATAGTACAATGTGGTATGCGTTTTACATGCTTTATGTACATGAAAAAGATATAACACACTCTAGTGCAAGATATGCAGTAAAAAAAAACAGTTTCCGTGCACATTTGCTATTAAAAAGAAAGACATGATTATTTTTTTTAGAAAAACATATATTTTCAGTCGTATAATGCATAATATTGACATACATCAATACGCTTTAACTTTTTGTTATATACGCATTTTTTTTACATTAAATGTAATAAAATAAAGATTCTGTGTGTTTTGTAGTTTAGGAATCGTTGTTTTACTATACGGTATAGTTCTATACGTTAGTAAGTGTATAGTAAGTGTATAGTAAATAACTGTACATTGTACAGTGTCTTTGACTATTGTTTGCATATTTACATCTATTCAGTTCGCAGAATACAATATTTTTTTTACCAGAACCTTTTTCTTTGGTATTCTGTATATTTTAACCCATAAAATATCAACAGTGATCTTCTAGATATATGCAATAAAATATACTATAAAACGAAGTAAAAAAAATAATAAAAGATTTTTTTTTCTATAAACCATTGTCATGGTCAACGTATGCTTAATACAAAATAAAAGGCAAAACACATACATATTGAAATAAAACTAGAATAAAAAGAAATTAAATTTTTTAGTTGACTAGCAAATATGAATATAATAACAGTTATTATTTTAATTAGCTATCTTAGAACTGTTAAAATGCAAAAATTTTATGTTATATGCATTTAAGACAGTTAACGTAGCAAACTTAACTGAAATTAAATTTAAAAGGTTTAGTCTACAAACTATTCAAATATACTGTTGAAATACCTGATTGGGTGACAGAACTTATAACAATTTTCTTTTCTAGCTTTCTATTCTGCCTTTAACTTAGTAATAATACAAATAAATTTTTTAAAATAATTATATGACAGCCAAAATTATTTAAGAAAAAACACAATTTGAATGTCATAGATAATCCATCTTAAAATTTTTTGTGTATCATTTGCATTTTGCGTATAGCTAAAGAGGTAACAATATCCATATGGTTTTAAAATTAGAAATACTCATTTTGAACTCTTTGTAGTCGATTTTGTACATTAAGCGCTAGTTATTTTGTTAATTTAAATATATTAAGCTTCGTCTGCATCAATGTTGCGCAAGTTCCAGTGTCTAAATGTCTATTAAAAACGCAAAAAATCAAATTAATTTACTATACACTATACTTTATAGTGTAAGTAAGTGTAGTGTAATCTCATACTATACCGTTTACTGCGAATCAGTAGTTGCCGGGCGTATTTTAATATTTTATAAATCATTTAATGTCGTACGAATTTTTAAAACTATTATAGTTTTATTTTTATGATTCATAGCTTTGTACTTTACCCCGAAAAACTTCTAGAATTACATAAAGTTTTTTTTTATTATTTTTTATGCATTGAACTATTATATTTTGTACAAAAAACAAAAAATTCCTGTATATAACTAACTAGAATCATGTCAAGTTGTTTTTTTTGTTGAAAAAAAACGATTAATTTATAATGCTTTTTGTTAACTTTGGCTAAAAATTAGAAAAAAATGTACTAAAATATTTTTGGGTTAGTGCGGGTATGTGCGGGTCGGGCCGAATTGCGTAACTGTAATATTGAAGATTAAAAAACGGGTGGGCTAATGCAGACCTCTTATCCCAACGCCATGTCAAATACTACCAACAGTTGTTTTTGTACGTGTAATGCTAAGCACATATGCAATTAGGTTTGTTTTACAAAAAATCACGGTTAAAGCACGCCATATGGTTATATGTATCTCCTGCTTTTACGTAGCGACGCTACAGTCATAGTTATTATTACTGGAAATCTGTTTAGAAACATGTAAACTACTTGAAAACATGTTTTGTCATGCACACTTATCCATACTGAAAGTTAAAGTTACAGAAATTTTTGTATCAATTTGAATAATTTAGTTCATGCATTAAAAAATGATTTTTTGCATAATGTAAAAAACTATAAAGAATTACTCATATCCAAGAATTTTAAAATTTCCTAATTTTCTGTATTGTCACGCTGACACGTAGCTTAAATTTACACATGTAATTATGATTGTTACCAAGAATTAAATTCATATTTTAAATCGCTTGGAAAAAGAATAAAACGACTTATAACCAAGCTAAAGCCTACAGAATAAAAAAAATGACTGTGAAGCAAGTTTTGTACAAGAGTTTTCCTCTTTTTTCGGATATTATTACAAAAACAGAAGAGATAGGAATTTTAGTATATGAATTTATATAGATATGCCAAGAAGAAACAAAAAGACAAGAGGATTGGTATCAAAAAAAATGGTCCTAATTTCGAAAAGAAATACCGGGCTTATTTTTTTTTATTCATTTAGCATTTTGCGCTACATAAAAGAAGAAGAATGCTAATTTTTGCTCCTTTTACTTCATTTGATGTATAACGCAGCTTTAGTACAATGAAAATGTTTTAAATAAGAAGAGACCTAAGATGGATGTGCATACATTATGGGCAGGGGTGATATCTACAGGGGGAGGGGTAAAACCCCGTCTCGCATTTTAGCTATTTTTTTAGCGTTTTAAGCTGAAATATAGGGGTAAAACAAATATTTTGTTTTTAACCCCCCATGAAAAAAATTTGGATATCACCCTTGATTAAAAGCTTATTATCAATTTTTTTCACTATAAAAATTACATATTAATAAAAAAAATCGATTACCATGGCGGTTTAGTTACTGTAACTTCTTTACCACATACTAAAAACACCCTTTCTTGTTTGCCTGCTCTATCGACAACCAATAGTTTACCACTACTCGAAATATTTCTGCATCGCGTTTTAAAAAAACTTCATTAATCCCAAGTCTATGAGCTAGACAAAAAAACTTTTTTTTTGTTCATGTTTTGTTATGTCTATTTGCGACACGGCTTTAATGATGCTCTACGGAAAAAATAAAACTAAGAATAAATAATGTCTTGATCATAAGCAAATACTTGTTGCGCTTGTTGCTTATTACTATGACTTGAAGGTATTCACTATTCGATGTACATGATAAGAATACGTCGTAAAGCGTCTCAAGAATGCCATTGATTGATGTTTTATTAAATTTGCATTTTGTTTGCTCTTGCATTGTTTTTTAAAAAAAATTACGAATTCACTAAAAGTGCGGTAAATTGCAATATATTAATAGCATGTCCCGTAAAAAAACTCGGGTGATTTACACTACTTCACAGTTCTCTAAAGAATATATAATAGCAAAAAAAAAATGGAACACTAACTATTTTCAAAAATATTTTTCGTAAAATTTTTTTGTAAAACAAAATTCTATTTTTTTAGGTTAAGGTAAAAGTTTTTCGAATATAGCTTGTTTTTTTTAGACAGTTTAAATTAATGTGATGAAACGGTGGCATGGAATCCGGTATATTTTACTCCAAAACTGTCGATTTAATCATTTAATACATGTAATCATCATTTAAAGACTTTTATTGTGTTTTGTTGTCCCCATAAAACTTGTCTTATTTTATTCAATTTTTATTACCAATAAAAACTCGAGTTTTATTTTTCACTTCTAAGGCTCGAGGGATAATTTCTCCAGAAGAGTGCAACAGTGAATTGTTTTAGAAATTGTCATTTTGGGACATAAAAAAAAACCGATAAGATTTTGCCCTACTGTGTACCTATGAAAAAAATGCGCACGCATTGCATTCAGAACTAACTCTTATGGGTTTTTCTGCTGAATAATGTGCGATAAGCTTTTTTATTAAAAGTTTAATTTTATTTTTGTTTGGCGGGTTAATATTACTGCTCATGTCTACATTTTATGTATCATTGAATTCTTCTTTCCCGAAATTTCATTTTATTCGTTGCAAATCAAAATTGGGCTTGATGTTGCAATTTATATATTGCCCCTTATTTTTTTTGCATATGTATTTCTAGAAGTAATTAAAACTATATAAGTACAAATAAAAAGAGAATTTTTACACATATAAAGATATTTGTTGTTTAACTTTTACTATAATGCTTCTTTAGATAAATACAAAAAAAAAGTAGGATTATCTGTACACGACATGTCATTGTTATAAAAAAACGACATCAAACTTACTTTGCAAGCAACAACGCTTTATAAAAAGTCCTTAGTTTTTCTAAGCTACTTGCATCGGTTTTCGCCTTTTTTGCACTCATCTAAAAATGGCGAAAATTTCCCAGTATAAATAACCATATAATCATGCAATTAAAAAGGTTTTTAGATTTTTTACTGTAATAAAAACATAATGAAATAAAATCTAGTAGCCGTTGCAACTGTGAATTGCTTTAAAAAATTAGAGGACTACTAGTGTATAGTTAATTTGTTCTTCCAACTTTTTTATAAAAGGGTTTTTATAAATCATAAATTTTTATTAAAATGATGCCCAAAAATTTAACGCGTAAATGCTAATTTGTATCGAAATCTATACATATAAAAAACTACGGACTTATCTTATAGAACCGTCAGGAGTTTAAACCCCCCCCTCTCAACTCCGCCATCCCTTCTATTTTACGTATCCCTTTTCTATCTGCACTTATCACTCTTACCGCGCACAGACCAAAAACAAGACACCAGGCAGAATTCATGAGCAGTGGTAGTGCACAAAAATTTTTTTAATTCCTTATTTTTCAACTCTTCTCAAGATCGGGCTAAGAACAAAATTTACGGCACGTAATAAGAAACAAAAAGGTTTTGTAACGACATTCTATCAATTTTTAGTACCATGCTTACTGTTATAAATTGTTTATAATAAGTTTTTATTTCTAATTTGTTTTTTATTTAGCATGAGCATTTGTTAGACGCAAAAACTGTAACTACGCCCGCGTGCAAGGAACCCAAGGGTGATACCAACTATGCTTTGCTCCCGGTTAGTTTGTTACTACCCCGGAATCTATAAGGCAAGGTTATAAAAGGTATAACTTGCGGACGCTTTAAACACAGAAAAAGATATTGAGCAACTTTTGGTGCAGTGGAATAAATGTTAAAAATGTGTATCCTACAATGAAAAGTATGCAGCTGGAACCCTCGCTCGCGGGGCGTAAAGAACAACTCGCCTCGGCGAGCTTTCAATATAAAAATAAAATAAAAAGATTGTTTTGTAAATTAAAAAAGAAGTGCAATATATTTTAAAGACAAAATGATGTTTTTATTTATGCTTATTTAGCTGTAAAGTGTTATAAATGTAATAAAGTTTTTTTTAGTAATTTATCAAAAACCAGCCCTATACCTAACCCCAACTCTTTCCCTACCACTTTATTAACTTTAGCACAAAATCTGCATATTTGTAGTTATCGGGCTCTTGTTTATATGCTTTTACTGCATTTTTTATTGTTTTCTTTTTTTTTTATTACTTTAGATTTTTAATTAGTTTTTGACTTTTTATCTTATGACTAAAAGCAGTTGGAGGTAAAATATCTAAGTAACGGCAAGAAGAAATGCTTTTTTTTTGTAGAAAAATAGTATTTAAACAGTAAAGATTAACGTAAAATAGACCATTAGATCTTTTGTTATATTTCGTTTATTTTTATTTTCTTGTTTTTCTGTAATAAGAAAAAATAATATTTTTTATTTAATGTTAAGTCTTGATGTTATTAAAACTTGGTTTTTATATTTATACATCGAACTACTCATTTTTACCAGTGTAATTTTTTTTTGTTCTTTTTTTTTCTAAATAGCTCGCAGCCGAGGCAAGCTGTCATTTTTGCCTGGCAGGCAAAGTTGTGACAACGCATCATGGCAAACCGTGCACTGTTAGATATGTGTTATCAAGAAATTAATTTTTCGCATTCATAATTTCGGTGAGACGACAAAACATAAAACAAGACACGTAAGAAAAAGATAACGGCCGATATCAGTATCAAGGCAAGACTTGGAATGTTTAATATATAGTTAATTGATTTTTCGGACTATTTTAGTATACAATAAATGTAAAATGATACTATGAGAAACCGAAATAAATTGATTTTTTAGTTGTTTTAAAAATACCGGGTTTATTGTTTTTGTTTTATCTCGTGTATACATTGCATTTAGCTGTATTTCTGTTGTTTTTTGCACATATTACATTGCATAAGCAGAACATTATATAATGTTTGTTTATTAGAATTTTTAAAGTGATTAACCCTTTGACGCACACTGAATTTTTTTGTTTTAAAATCATTTTAGAAAATTTTTTCTAAATATCTTTGCAGACCCTAAATATTTTTCGACGTATTTAATTTCTTTTAAAGACCCGTATCATTTATTTCCTAATTTTTTTGGGGTTTTAAAATCCCAAAATCTATTTCAAGTTTTTTTTTTTATTAAATCTTAGAAGACCAATATTTATGTGTGCCCTTTTTTTGGTTTTTGCAAGACCCAAAACTTTTTTTGCCCCCCTTTTTTGATTTTTAATATTCAATATTATTTTTGATCCTTTTTTTGGGTCTGTAAAGCCCTAAAATTATTTTTGACTCGATTTTTGGGTCTTTGAAAACCAAACACTGTTTTTGTATCCTTTTTTGTGTCTTTAAAGACCCAAATTATTTTTGGCCCTTTTTTGGGAAGTTTCCAAGACCCATTGTGCGTAAAAAGGCAATAAATACGTAATCTTTAACAATGTTCGTTTGTTTGAACAAGCATACAATTTCAAAATTGTTATAGTTGTCAAACTTTTTTTTTTAATTTATTTTTTTTCATTATTTGTTTGTTTTTGTAACTTCATAACAAATTATATCTTTATACAGCCGTATTTTTAGATTTCTTCTTTAAAATTTATTTTTTAACAAAAAATTGAACAACAAAAAGTCATATATAGTGCCTAGTAACATATTAATTTGCATTTTTTTTTGAATTATATTAAATATTTTTTAAAATCTAATTTTTTATAGCAAAATTCGTTTTCGATGCGTGCGTCTTATTTTTGTGAAAAAACAGTAGTGGATTTTTTTTTGCACTAATATTACTTATCAAAATACTCTAGAGAATTATTTGGACAAACCTTAAGACTGCTAATCCTAATGCAGCCAGCTTTGTCTGAATTATAAGAAGAAGAACGAGAATTCGATACAATATAAATGGAAATGAGATAAATAGCGTGAAATAAAAGCATAAGGAAAACAAAAAAAAAAGACGGAAGATACCATAGTTGTCATCGCACCGCACTAAGGCAGACCCGCACTTAACGTCAGTACACCGCACCCGCACTGCCCGCATTGGTGCGCACCGCACCACTGCATTCACTTCACCATAGGTCACAATGTTTTATAGATGGCATAAAAAGTGCCGCAAAAAATTCAAAAAATGCATTTTTTCTTATTTTAAAATATTTGCAAAACAAATTTGTCATTGCTGGCGCAATAATGCGTACTATCACCAATCTAAAAAAATAAAATAATATAAGTCACAACAGACGTTATTTTTATGCAGTTTTGGGTGTTTAAAAATATAACATTGTTCGAAAAATTAACAAAATGATTTTTCTGTATATCACTATGTCAACATATATTTTGGAGCATTTTGACAGTAATTGTACACGTTTATCACTTTGATAGAGCTTACTTAGGGCGTGGTTTTGGTTTTGCATATGCATGATTTTTTCCATATGCAAAAGCTTTACGTATGCAAAATTAAAGAGCATATTTGTTGAACGCATCGATGCAGTTCGAAAAATAGGCCGAAATTTTGCATACGCAAAAAAAAAAAAAGTGTTTCAGTTAAAAATAATTTTTTACATCTTATTCAATGCGCATTGATGATTTAACTGTAACTGCGGCCGCTAAATTATGCATACGCAAACCAAAAACACGCCTTTAGTCTACTTGCTGAGATCTTTTTTTATACAAAAATTTAAGTAATTTTTACTAGTTTGTTAATAACTAGACTCCCCAAAAGGAGACGAAAATATAATTTAAGCCAAAAAATACAATTTTTTTTTGTAAACCAATACATGTTGTTTATACTTGGAATTGTTACACACAAAACACACTATTTATTTTCAAGTCGAATGTATATATGCGAACCTTTCATATAGCAATAAAAAAATGTAGAAAAAACATATAAGCCGAAAGAAAATTTACATTCGTAATGTTTGTACATATTGCCATTTTGTTTTACTCAATTCATCATGTTATTGTAGCATAATACATATGTATTTATATTTAACAAAGCCTTTTTTGACTTTCTTACTTTGTTTTTGTTTTTTCTTTTTGCTACCTCTTTGTAAATAAAACTTGTAATAACCTAAAAAGTTTTTGCTTTGTATGATTGTATTCGCATGCTTTGTCTTGTCTTATTGTGTTTAATTTGTGTTTGTGATACCCCTTTTTTTTTAAAGATATATTCATATGTAATAAATTACAAGTGGTCGCGCGAGTATGCCCACATATACTTTTTGCTTATGCCATATGTACACGTTTATTGTACAGTTACAGGCATATTTTTTCGGTTTTGTAAGCTTTTTTTAAAAATGATATTAAAAAAGATATTTAAAAATATTTACTGCTAAAATAGGACTAACAACATTAACATGTACAAAATAAAATGTGTCTAGAAGTTTGCATGAATGCTAATAAAGGCGTATATGCCAGAAAATAACAGAATTCGTAACTAAGGGAACAAAATTCTAAGTAAAATATTACTTATAGCTTTTTTCTTAGCTGTCGATAAAAAAAAATTATTTATGATGCAAATTAAAACTATTTACGCATTTATTGGGTAGCAAGTTATGTAAAGATAGTAGTTATCAGAACTTATATACGCATTTTATTTACGTTTTAAAAATGCTTTGCGTATCAGCATCTACTGTTTATAGAGGTTTTTACACAAACAGTAGATAGAGTATTTTTAGATTTAACCAGTAATTCAGAAATTTTTATTATGCAAAATCATTTAATATATTTTTTACGCTTTCGTTAACTATTTTAAAAATTTTTAAGCATACATATTTCTCTATTACAGATACTGTAGGATGTACACTAATTAATACTTGTATGCATGTAAAAAAAAAAAAATACAAGAAATTAGACTATCTCACTGCCGTATAGTATGTTATCATCAAAAACGTCTTTAAAGAAATTACAATAAAACTTCTAAGAAGTTTATAATTATAAAAATAAAAACTGTCAGATTGATAAAGGCAACATTTTTTCTTGTATAATTAGTTTACTATGAATAAATTATGCTTTTTTTTATTATGCTAAATTTTATTATCTTAAGTTTTTAGCGTCATTTTTACAAAATTAATGATGCGGTGTGCAGCGCAACCGCACCAACGATTTTTCGCCCATCTGCACCGCATCGCACCGGCAATGGTTCGGTGCGCTTTTTTACTGTGCTGTGACAGTTTTAAGTGATATATTGATGATTCAAGATTAGTAAAAGTCAAGATCTGATATATATAAAAAAAATGTATAATATCAAGATTCTCTTAACAGCGTATTTACTAGATTACTTCATCCAATAGTTTTGGGGATCTGACCCGTTTTTTTTTTTTTATTTTTAAGTTTTCCGATTCGATTCGAACCAACACAAAATCGGAAGTTTTATCCGATATCCGAAATTATATAAAAACGAGGAATTCGCGGTTTGAACTGTATAAAGTAATGATATATGTTTAATATATACTAGTGATTATTTTAAGATGCATAAATGCTATCGTATTTTGTCGTATTCTAGATGTTTTATATACAAAAACGATCGAAATAGATGTTCGTTTCGGGGAATTTATGTAACTAGTTGTAAAAAAATATTTTATATAATTTTAATGCAAAAAAAGCACTTAAATGCATATTAACCATTTATGGTATTTTAATGAGCTAGTGTCAATAATATTTAAATCGTAATACCGTATTCTTGGTATACTATATTTTTTTACATAAAGTTACGCAAAACAATATAGCCCGTACGCTAAAAACGAATTTAATATCTTTTAAACAATACTGCATAAACCAAAAAAGTGTAAAACAACGAAAAAAACCCTTGCATAATAAAAGCGTAATTTAAAACCCATTATAAAGTTGTACAAAACAAGTTAATATAAATGGTACGACTGTTTACTGAATTTGTAATGATGATTTTAACAACTTTTTGGCAGCACTGTTAGATAAAATAACCCAGAACTTTAATTTGGCATATTTTCCTAGTTTACATCAATTTCTGAAACTTTAGTACATATTTAGAATATTTACGAGTCAAAATACAAATGACAAGAAACAAATATGAATTGTTATTTGACAAATTAAGTTTAAACGTCTATTAATATTTTTACAACTAAATAATCGGTCTATCTACATAAATAATTCGATAATAGCGACTGTTTAAAAAAACATAAAAAAATTCGGGGAATTTAGATATTTTCGAATATTTACGGATATTGTATATCCAATCGATTGTCACAATATCCAACCGAAGTCGGCACGGATATCAGATACAAAAAATTGTCTTATATGAAGTACACTAGTAATGACTACATGGTAAATTGAAGGTAATAAAAATTATATATATACCGTAAATTGCCGAAAATAAGGGCAAAATTGATAAATAATTACACGGACTAAAGAAAAAAAGGGTGCCAAAAAAAAGGTCGAAATAAAATTTAAATTTAAAATTTACAAACTAAAATATAAGTCAGTAATACATAA
>JAQFYM010001572.1:0-31747 GCA_034694785.1 Agrenia bidenticulata | reverse complement strand
GTGAAGATTGGTTGACCCGTTCGAGCGTAATCGTGCGGAGGGACGGACAGACGGACAGACGGACGGACGGACGGACGGACGGACGCAAGAGCATTCGCATAAAGTATCTGTCGATACTTAATAATTCATAGCATGCCGAAAACCCGAAAAGTTGTTCGGGTTAAAAGGAAAAGAAAACATCAGTTTAAACTGTCAGCTCTTTCAAATGCATGCAAAATTCCTTTAAAAAACATATTTAACTTCGCAATGATTGCATTTTCCATCCTATGGGACACAAGACTACAAAGTTCAAACTTTTGAGTAAATTTGTTCAAACAAGTATTATTTTGTATTTTAACATGCCATCACCAAATGTACAGTGGTATTCAATCGGCTACAATGCACTTTGCTCCCATGGCTTATGCAGTTTGTTACAGAGATGAAACTTGAATATAAATATTTTACACCACGTCCTTATTGTTCCAAAGACGTAAAGTTACAAGAGAAACTTCGTAGCGAACGATTGCCTAATTGTATTATGTATGAGAATTCAAATTATTTTTACTCAAAGGGTTACCTAAAATAGAACCACTCCTTTCTATTACCCCTCCCATGCATGGAGAAAAGTCGACCGGGTAACCTACTAAGTGACTTAATGAGGGTTTAAAAATTTAATGTTCAGGAAATGTGGGTGAAAAAGGGGGTACAGAGCCTAGAAAATAGAAAAGTAAGGACATGGCACATCCTTTTTCGTAATTGAAAGCAGCTCCCTCGTACGAAAATTACATCTGGTTAGCATAGGGAAAGAGATGCCCAATTTGCTTAATCCTCTTATATTAACATTCTGTACTTACCTTTGCAAAATTTTCACTGAGGCTTATTCAATTAACTCCTGTCTACACTCTCTAATGGAAATTCCAAAAATGATTACAATCATTATACTTTTAAGAATTAGCAGTAGCTTTTACTCTATTATTTCATTTTATTTCAAAACCGATCTTATATATCCATCTGCGTTATGTTAAAATGTCCTTATATTCTGTAGTCCATCACTTTGACATCCTTTCACCGCTTCAGCTCTAATGGCGAAATACTGCCAGACCGCAAAACTTTCTTTCTTGGAAAAAGTCCCCCACCGGTGGTGACAAAGCCTTGAGCAACACTCACCACAATTGAAGAATTCGCGAATATAAAATGAGCTCTGAAATTCAGAATCAGCACTAGCATCAAACCCCTACCTACCAAATGGAGCATGCAGACTTGATAAGGGAGATTGGACTAGCTTGTAGTTAAATGAACCAAGAAATTCTTTGAGACACCAGTTCGAGCAGTACTAAACGATCTTGATCACCGACTGCATTCTTCCAGAGCTGTTACTTACTAACACAAAAGGAAAAATATATAAATATAGTTTTATATAAAGATGAATAAAAGTTGAAGGACTGAATTTAGCATAATTGGATTACCATGACTCGTGTTGGATCAGTCTGGGAATATAGTTTTAAACACAGTTTGAGTCAGTTAAGAAGTTTGACTACAAGATCGGATGGTCAGTACACGGTGACCTGGTGCTTGAAGTGGTACAGCTATCAGTGGGAAGAGTCCATTAGTGGCAATTGAACGAATTTCTCGGCTCAGTGCTCTCCTCGTTTCCAAAGGTCTGATTTTGAGAGAACGATTCCTTTTAACCCGAACAACTTCAAAGAACTAGCAATTCTCAGTGGACATCTGAATCAATGAAGTTTCCCTTGGCTAGTTCCACCAGCTCCTCAAGCCCGATAAGTTTTAAGTAGCCCTTCTCAAGCCTTATGAAGCTAGAAGTAAGGGAATAAATAGGGAGTAGGTTATCGGTTATTTCTTTGGGCGGAAAACGAGTAAGATAAAACTAAAATAATAAACTAAAAGAGACTATTTTATACGACATGAGAGAAAAACTTGGACTTGTAGTATGTTGTATATAATGCCAGAGGATTATTGGATGTATCTTCGATGTCGTTGAGATAAGAACTGATCGAAAACTGTAAGTGTATCCTCAAGACTAGCATTTAGAGTAGACTCCCTCGTGTCGACTCACTGGCATAAGATTTCTAGTGGTGGGGGTGGCAATTTTATTTTATGGCAAAGAAGGACTTCGTTAATGGAGCTAAGTGTGATCTTATTCTATGGGAATGGAGAAATGAGCTGTGCAGATTGAAGATAAGGCAGGGATCCTCAAGGCGGGTTCAGTCGTAAATTAGTATCTTGTCGAAAAGTGTCATAATTACTTAGTTTAATGACTGTTTGGAGCTTATGGTCTTCCATTTATTGATAAATTGCCCCACATCGACTTACAGTTTTTATATTGATTACAATTTTTCAAGTAAATATGTGCATACACGTAGGCACATTTTATTTCGTGACCTTCTTGCCCTTATAAGCCTTAATATGCACTAAACTTGATTAGAAGATCGTGAAATTTGATCTCCATCGAAAATTAGCAATATTTTGCTCTTCTTCTTCCGAGAAGCAACATTTTTAATTAACTTAATTAGTCTGCACTTTCATCAAGGTCCATTAACATAAAAAGTCCATTAAGCAACCAAAATAACATAAAATGAAACTGTTGATTACACAATTATAAAACCACCATCAGCAGTTTGCTTCATAAATTACCTTCCATCTTGGCATCCAGTGTCGCATTTGATACTTCCAGCTAATCTAAAGACCTTGGAACGTTCCTTGAGGAATTAAGAAACTAGAGTACACCCTCCACCATCATAATATCCATTTGAGCTCAGGATGTGGACCTTACCTTTCCCTCACAGCCATAACACAATGATCTCTTAAGGTAGTCACCTAGAAAGTACATAAGAAAAGAACGTGTAGGAAAATGTACTGGCATTTCTCTGGTTTAAAATCTCGGCTGAATAATTCAAAGGATGATGATATGGACTTTCTCCGTATGGGAATGGACAAGGAAATGAATATGGAAACGTCTCTAGGGCTCCCGAGCGGAACGTTGAGGGATCTGGGAAATGAATAAAAAATTAGGTTGTCCAAGGACTCACTCTTCTTAGGCTCCCATGAGACTTTCAAGCTACTCCTCCCCCTCCCTTCCTTTTATATATTATTATGTTACTAAAAAAAAGTAGTAATATCTACAATATCCATCTGCATGCATACCCACACCGAAAAGATAAATCCTCTGTGGACGAGTTTCAAATCTCATCTCCCCCTCCGCCTCGGTTCACTGTCCCATAAAATAGGACAAATTGCGAATTTCTCCTTAAACTTATTGATTTTTGCCCCAGAGACAGATCCTCTTAAGGGCTGAAATGTAATGTAATGATGTGAGTAACTATTAGAGCCCGGTTGATAAATGGGAAAGCCATTAGACGCACCTAGATATACCTTGCAAAATCAACAAAAACCTCCAGAGTCCTCCAGTTCTACCGTCGGTCCTGAAATAAATCTAACTCACTGCCCAGTTCTTCACGAGATTCAGACCAGACTCACTTTGTGTCCCATCTTTACTCAGAGTAATAATGATTTTGTATCTAATCACAAATGGGGAATGGGAAAACCCTTTGGAAGCCTTCAAATCACATGCAGTTGAGATAGAATTATAGGATCTAACATTCTCGGTATATTTAGAATCCCTATCCCCACTAACTAGTATGGACTTAAACTACCTACCTGTTTCACTTTTAGGAATGAATATTGATATTAGTGCTTAAGTGTCCTTCAAGACCCAAGGAAGTAGGGGAATTTTTAAGCTTTTAAGTTTCTTTTAACCCGGCTGCTAAAGCCCAGTAGGAGTTCCTTGAAACGGAAAGAGTTTACTAATTTATCACCCGGTATCCAATTTGAAGCCGTTGTCACTGTCAGTGACAATCTGAACTTTTCTTAGTAATAAAATGAAAAGTGTCATGACCTAAAGGTATTCATATTTCATCATCTTCATCATCATCATCATCACCATCATCATCATCACCCAGTATACATATGTATGGTCTAGGTTAAGAGAGAGTTGATGTACTAGATGTACTCTCATCACCCTTGTATATTAGTCACGCACACTCTGGCAATTTCAACGCTTTGAGTATTCGACCTATGCCCTGTATGCTTAAAAACTTTTGGGGTGGAATGGGTTCCTAGTTTTTAAAAAGGGATTTTAAGATGGAGAAAGCGAACTTTCTCCTTTCAACTTTTACGGAAGGGAGTTTACGTGGACTTGTGTATAGTATAGAGCCTACGTCATAAAAGATTAAAACCAATAGGACTTGAGAAGCTGTGAATACTCTACTACTGTGTGAACACACTCTGAATACTTTGAATAGAATGGAAAGTGGAAAGGTCGGCTTATCCAGTGTAACAGAGTTTGGGTGTGCACCACCACCAACACCGAGGAGCATGTCTCCAAGGGAGTAAAATAGGCTGGGGAAGGGCTCATCTTAGAACTCGGTGTGACTGATATTTTTCTAGAACTTTAATACATTGAGAAATCGCTCCTGTTAGGAAACTTAACTCATTCCAGGGAACTCTGTTCCAAATCCTTGAGAGTATTAAAATCCCTTTTCATATAACAAGCCTGTTTGTCAACCAACTCTAATCTCCTGTCACACTTTGTCATATTAGTAGTACATATTCCATATAGTATGTAATAATCCTAGAACCAATATCACCGCCCATGGGCTATGTATTCTAAGAATCTATTGTTCAAATTCATCTGAAATAGATCTACCGTCTATATGCTTTAAAAAAGAGCCCACGGGTCGGAAACCAATCTTCTTATTTTTCGCTAAGATTTATCACGTTATGGGACACACTAGCCGTAGCAAGCATTATCAATCTTATATTACAGACGTCTTGCACAAGTCGAGCTCACTAAAGTCTGTATAGCTCTATAAAATTAGGCAAGAAATAGGGAGTTACTTTAGTGTTTGAACCTATAATGTTTCTTTGTATCAAATTTCAATGTAGGTATCTTTCCTCTCAAATCCGATCAAGGGGCAAAGCACCTTTTCTCCAAGGAAATTAATACCAATACAAGCAATCTATACACACATGCTGTACAAACTCCAGACTTCCTTCGCATATCCTCCAGTATAAGTGGATTTGCACAAAAAAAACCTACATAGTTGTCTAAATTGTAAAATGGATGTCTACTGAATTTTTTAAATCCCTCAACTGCTGAATAAGCTACTTCTAAGAAAGTATAAGTGGGCTTGTACATGATGCCAACGGCTTACTTTTTTCCACTCTTTGTTCAGAAATGATCTCCTTCAATACATTGGAGAATCCATCTTGGAATTGCTTTCTGTCTCCAAAGACCAAACTGGATTCATTTCATGATCAAGTTTCCCCTGCAAACTCTGTAGACAGCGTGGGTATGAAATGGACGAGCTATTTAAAACGGCCCTTTGTGCTAGAATGAGCTTTTTTGATTTTACTTTATTATCATACGTAGTTGAGACTATGGGCTTGGTTCGTGTGGTTCTTGTGTACTTATAAAGACTAAACAGAGTCGGTGGTAGATGGTAAATGGTAGCTGCCCTGATGTTTCAATGGGGAGATTGAAGCATTGAACGACCAGGCCATTTCAATTCGATGGATGCTTTCCTGTCACTAACCCAGATTCTATAGATTCCACCTTCCCCTGTATATTCTGAATTCAAGATTCTGTACTGTGAAGAGTGTAGCGATATAGGCCCCACTCATGTCTAGAGAAGATGTAGAAACTTGTAAAAAAAACGGGCTGTAAATGTTTTTTTTTGGAAGGAAACGGTGGGCATTTTGGTTATTGGTAGTTGAAGATTTGCAGGTGGTTTATGGGACGCTTAGAAGGATGTTGAATCTATGAAGTTTGCTCAGAGGTATTGGTTCAATGGGACATAATGCATATTATAGTTTATTTCCATGTCAGACACTCCCGTGTAATATTTTTAAGATAAAGTGGAGAATAGGTGACGGCTGGTGGTGCGAGGGCAGTATTAGCTGATAGTAATACTAGTTACGACTTGGATCTCGTAGAGGTTTCCAAGTGGCAATGCGGTGCTTTCACTTGATCTCCGATACTGATCATAAAATAGAGTGCAATTTACAATATGGAGCTGAATGTGTGTGGATATATCGATATGTATGTACCAAGGTTGGACTTCAATTTTACTCTCATGAAGTCTCATGTTGTATTTACAAATTTGATTCAAACTTTGTGCAGTGGTTCTCAACTGTAATCAAGAAGAGTTTATTTATCGTCTTTAAATGTTTGGTGGGATAGTTTCGGACAAGAGTATATTTGGAATTCGGATGGCCACTATTTATAAATCTTTTAAACTGTTTTTTAATGGGTTCGTTCTTTCCATATTAGAAACGTTGGCGCTACTCATCAAGTTGCACTTATCTAGCCTGAAACAATTCTCTGCTTGATAACACTAGTATCATGTCGGATAAATTCTGACAAATGCATCTTGGCATGTGACCTAACCTCTAGTACAATGAATTCATTCCATATGCTCAAGTCGTAGTACAACAAAACCACAACGTGTGCATTACTAACCAGAGGATATATTATTTGTGCATTTAACTATTCAGATTTTATCTTGATGAATACCATATACTTTAGCAGACTCATTAGCACGCTAGCAAAATCCTAACCTAACCCAAATTAACCATTGTTTCCTCTCTCGCTCGAGTTTCTCTAGAATTTCTCATGTTAAATTTCTTAATTTTGTTCTATCCTAGGAATTGAGAAGATGAACTCGTACAGCTAGACAATCAACATCCTTGTGGCTTCCTAACATGCTCACCTAGTCTTTGACTTTGGAACGAAATTGGATCCCTTCCAGTATCAAATGAACAGTACAAATAGCCTAACTCATCAAATACTCTTGAGTTGTCAGAGAGTATAAACTATCTACAAAGGTTCGACCACATCGAACAGCTCACAATTTACAATCCACATCGGTTGCAAAGTAATGAGAAGAGGATTCTTGGCCAAATGCAATGTCTAAGCTATCTTATGGAAATCCAACCCGGTGGAAAAATATAGTACCCGAGTTTTCCAAAAATAGACAAGAATATCTCTAGGATTGAATTTGAATGCCCGAAAGTGAAATTGGACTCAATGGAGTGGTATTACATGCAAAAGACAAATAGTAGCTGATAACACCTCTTTGTAAGTGAGTTCTTCTTTGCAAGTTTCAAAGTGGTGGAGTCTTTTTACTTGAACAATGTATCTGTAACAAATATCGACATTTAGATATCGACAAGTTCTCTCTGAATTTTCTATATCCAACGGGCTCCATCAGCAGCTACGAGCTTCTGCTCTCCAGATAGTACAACTTGGTGAAGTGTGCTTCCTCATCCCAAGCGTTCCCAAACTATCTGGAAAAAAGAAAGACATTCCACCGGATCCCGGTACGAAGCGAGGGAACGAATTGAGCATAATGGAAATGCGATCCCTTTGTATTTTATTGAATTTCTTGAACAAACAATAGCGAAGATTTGATCGTATACTATTCAGTCAAAATCATTTGAAGCTACGAACCATCCGACTCTCCATATATGTCCATATTGACTACCTGTCTACACACAGCCTAAAGCCGACAAATTTATGCCAGAACTGTAGTGCAAGTGTGTACCCCTAAGTGTATTTGTTCTGCCTGGCCTGCTACTGCTGGGATTCAAAGTAATATGGAATGCTACGCTAACTTAGGCTGAGAATCTAATAAATTTTCAAAATTTATGGACCGCTTGGGACATGGCGGTGTAACACTAGCAACGGTCGTGTAACGGTAAGGGGATCGTCCTTCTTAGACTTCTCACAGCTGAGAGAGAAAGATGGGTGAACAATGGGATGGAATCTGCTGAAGAATGCGACAGAGTCACAGTCTTCACCATTTCTACAATTCCATCTCAACAAGATGAGTTTGAAGATGTAAAGCGAGTCTAGAATTTTCTTACAATAAGACCAGGGAAATATCAAACGACCCAGACCTAGCCTGTTGGCCCGGCCAAACTCCAACTATTGTTAGAGGGCTTTATACGGCTGAGTGAATGTGAATAGTGAATGGTTATTGTCATTTTATATGAACGAAGATGAGATGAGGTAAACTGCAGCCTTGTGCTACAACCACCTAGGTTTTTTTTATAATCTTAAAAAGGAAGGAAGAAGATGAAGGACATACTATTCATCCTGGTTACGATGGGACTTACGACCTGTCAAAATGCGAGTTACAATCAGGAGAAAAGTAATGCTTCTTTTGAGAATGGAAGTGGCAGTACTGCTAGTGCTAGTGGTTATGGGGGGAAGAACTACACCACTGCTGATAGTGGGGATGGGGGCTTCATGAGTGATTCGAGATTCGGTCGTGGGGGAAGTGCCACTTCGGGGTGGACTTTTTCATCCACTACTGCCAGGTCCAGGATTGTTGAGACGAAATATGGTCGAGTACAGGGGCTGAGTGTGACGCTGTTTTCAAATATTCATTCAACTGGGAGGAATTTCCCTTTGAAGAATAAAATTGTTGAGGTGAGTTTTTTAAGCATTCCTAAGGTCACCGTAGTCAGTAGTAAAATATAGGAATTTTATGTATCCTAGAAAGATCGTAGGAACATTTTGAAAATGCAGTTTGTGTAATATGGTTCAAAATAGTTTTTTGGTTTTGATGATTTTGTAAATTTCAAAATCCAGACAGAATGGAAAATAATTATTTTTAGCTATTAGGTTTCTATCAGCTATAATGGCTCTCTTGAATTAATTGACAAACTTGCATGAGTTAGTTCCAAACAAAGCAATGAGTTCCTTATATTTTCTCCTAT
Source organism: Agrenia bidenticulata (assembly GCA_034694785.1). Taxonomy (NCBI): domain Eukaryota; kingdom Metazoa; phylum Arthropoda; class Collembola; order Entomobryomorpha; family Isotomidae; genus Agrenia; species Agrenia bidenticulata. The sequence goes on along the minus strand of JAQFYM010001572.1, from coordinate 22,966 downwards.
ACAATATTTCTGATTACTTTAAGAAGCTCGAGGCCATTGTCAACTTAATACATATGTCATTAGTAGTTAACATCTTCTAGATACAGTTCTTCTTTACTACAGGCTGAAATATAATGAATTTACTACTATCATATAATCTTAACAATAAAATTGCCTCTAGATATTTTTCAGCATTCCGTATGCAGCCCCACCGATTAAATCCCATCGGTTCAGCCCCACTCAAACCCCGATCCCATGGAACGATGTCCGACCAGCAATTCATCCATCTCCAGTGTGTCCACAGGTAAAGTTTTAAAAAAAATCTTCATTCTACCCAACCTCGTCATTATAATCCAACCCATTCCACTTCCTCATCTCTGGTCTTCCACTTGAAACTCCAAACTTAAACATTTAGACAAATTACCCCTAATTAAACCCTTAACTAAGTAATTCTATTCCTACTACTCCAGTCAAGTCTAGAGTGACTAATTAAAATCCTCCAAGTCGTATTCTTAATTTACACGGACATGGATCCTTCCACTTAGGCTCAAAGCTACTATTCTCCACATTATATCCACCCATACACCAGTTTCAGCTCCATCACCAAAGCCAGAAAAAAAAGAGAACATTTGCCAATTTCACCCTTCGTTTCCCTTCCCTTCCAATCCAACTAATTGCTAAACTCCAAACGAACTACCCTAGCCAACCATTCACAAGCCTAATATCTCTTACCACTTAATACGTATCTGAGGCGGAATTTTTCCCTGACAGACCCTTTCCCCGTTTTGGCTTCCGTCCGCAGAAATGGAGCAGAAATGAGAAACGGGGAAAGGAATGAGGAACGATTGTCAAATTAAAATGTGGAAAACTTAGCAAATAGGAAACGAGGGAGTTAACAAGGGCTCTCTATTGACTATATCTATTACATACACATACACACCCATACCCCTCCCTCTGGCATCTCAGTTACTGGTATAGATTAATTTTTCAACAGACTATCCCCCATTCTAAAACATATTAAATGAACTCTGGAAAAGAAAGATGTACGCCTTTGCTATGTGCAGTAGTAGATATTAGCGTCTACCATTTAGCCCCCTATACCCCAGCCTTTAAAAAAATTGAGCCTCTCATCTCTATGAATCGGTGGAGCATGAAAGCGACACATTACCGTTCATTTATTTCCCCTTTCTCCGCTCCCATTTCCCACTTTCTTTTTCACTTTCTCCCACAACTCCAAGGAGAAAAACTAGGCTTCCCTTAAAATGCTCAGAGACTAGGAGCCACAGAAATTTTAAGTCAGCACATTATATTATGTACTTATAATAAGCCTTAACTAATACTAAATCAGCTCAAGCTCAGGAACACAAAATGCCCGGAGCTTTACACAAGTCAGTAGATCTTCTTAGGCCGACGGTGAGGACTTTTGTCCAAAAGGCTATGGGAAATAAGTAGAGTGTACAACTACTCGCTAGTATGTGACACGAGCATTGTGGAAGTAGGAGCAGTCACTGAGCAGTGGTAATGGTAAGTAAGTGCGTATAGAATAAAGTGAGGAAGTTTTTGCAAATAATTAATCACGAGTTCCCATTCCCCACAACCTCGTGCCATTTCGAGGAAATTATGAGCTGGCCTAAGAGCCTTTATTTAGAGCCCGTTTCTTAAGTGGCCTACACCCTCTGCATACTCCTTATATTTCCCCATAAGTTCTTAAGCTCTAATAACTCAAACTCTTCTAAGCCAACATCTTACAGACCACAATGTTCTTTGTGTTGTTTTACTCTTAGTGTTTAGAGAGGGAGAGAGAGAGCTCTATTGTGTATATGTCAGGTTGGATAGTGGTGGTGGCTATGGTGGGGATATTAAGGATCTTCTAAGAATTAATTTACTTGAATCTTGTTGGACTAAGATGAATACCCGGATGTTCTACATTCCCTAATTGGATCACTAGTGTTTCCCTCGTGTACTAATTCCTTTCATTTTTCTTTATCATTCTTCCACAGATATTCCCCGAGATTCGTAATGAATCCGCCGCACTCAAAGAGATGCCAAAGGGGTACTTGGAGTACCTTAGGAGGGTTGAGCCCTACTTAAGAAATCAAAGTGAAGACTGCCTCTACCTCAATATTTTCTCATCAATCGGTAAATACATTTTTCGTTACTTTCTTCACAATTTTTTTAAGACATGACATATTTATAAAAAAATCATATTTTACTCTTGTTCATGCAAGTGTGTACATATGTTCATCCCTTAATACTTTCTTCTGCAGGGAATAGACTAAAAAAACATTGAGACTCAAATCTCACTTACCTTTAATAAATCTCTTGATAATAATCCCTTCCACTTGTACCCACAAAGCCCATACAGGTTGGGTATGTATCTATTGTCGTCTTGTGTATCTTCTCCCATACAAATTTGTCCCACTAGCTCATCTTCAAATGTTCATACGGATGAAGCTAAGCTATATCATCTCCCCCTATCCAGTGACTAGAGTTGTATGTAGATTTTTTTCGGTACTTGAAGACTTGAGTCTTGAGATTTGAGTTTCTCATAGACTTTGTGGGAACGGTAGAGAAATTCCAATCCCCTTAGAATCTCTTTTGATACTGGCTAGGATAAAATATGCAGAATTTTATGCAAACCTCTCCCTCGGGTGTGGTATGTCCTTTCCCATAATATAGATACGGATAGTCTCTCACCACGGCTGTTGACTAGGCCCCGTTGTTGTTCCCTGCATCTCAAAGACGCTTCCCAGACGCTCGAAGACTCGAAAGGAAAGCGAGGCAGCTCTATACAGAATGAACGATGTGAATAAGTGCCTTTGTGCAATAAGTGTGTACATTGTTGAACGCGACAGAAGCAAATAGTACTTAGGATAGAGTGGAGATCATCTTCCAACAAACTTTTGAGGGAAGCATGTATTTTTCTGGAATGAATTCTGACCTAGATTCATCGTAAATATTTATGTATTCTTCATACATGTATAATATCCATTCCTACATACATAAACACATACAGAGGTTTCTCAACTCCTCCTGATTCTAGATTCCGGACAGTTTTTTCCCCATTTGCCATTTCAGTTCACACAGTCAGCAAACTCTCTTGTATCAGCCATGTGAAATATGGCAGTTCGGGCTTAAAGGCAGAGAGTGTCTGTCTGCCTTTTGTCAATCTTCTCCATAAATCCCATCATTGGATTTCCTCCTTGTCTGCTTTCTATTGATAGTGATAGTAAATGTGGATTCCAAAATCAGTGTGTACACTCTACAAACTATACTTTCGTACTGTATGTACGTATAGAGCTACCAGCTTCGAAAATATCCAATACCAAAGGATTATAATATCGTATTATTGAAGAGCAAAAAAAAGGAAAAGGAAAATTATATTCTTTGGTTCTTCCTTTAGTACGGGCCAATAATATTATTTCCAGGCCACAGAATATGAACTACAGGAGGTGGCAGAAATCGATAGTAGTCCTCAGTACTTCTCACACTTATAGAAAGAAAACGGAAGAGCTAAATGGATTAGTTTGAATTAAAATTTCTCGTTCTTATACAATATAACACACCGATGGGTTTTCCAAGTCTTCAGGCAGCTGAATATAGAATATCTGTAGGGGAAAAAGTGTCCCTTGATTCGTATAAAACATACATAGGTAACAGATGGGCTGACGCTGCAAGTGCTACTATTATATGCTGCATAGATATATACGCTTTCCAAGTTGGTGACAGGAGCCAGGGAAAGGCAATTTGAACCAATCCAGGCGGAGAGAGTCGACTGTAGAAATTCCAGATTCTTGAAGTTTGGCTGTCGCCTTTTATGATAATTCCCGTTCGAAATTTTAGATTCCCTAGTCGTACGAATTCTTATAATGCCACCGTTGCTGATTTCCCTCCACACCAACTTTACATTCTATTTTGATTTTAGAATCCAAGGAGCCTGCGGAACCTCAAGTGCCATAGTCTTTGCTAAAATTTAGAGCACCCTGTTCGGATTTCGTGCCTATATACATAAATCTGATTGTGACTACGGATAGGCTTAATATTACTTAGACAATTGGACACATATTGTCCCGGCTGCCAATTCTTGTACTAAGAGGTGTGGTGTGACTTTTTGGTCTTATAATAATAATGCTTTTCAGGGAAAGGAGACGCTCGATAGGCTTGTACGTTTTTTCCCAAGGAATTTTCGGATATTACAATTCCTCGAGAAATGTTTGTGTCCGTCTCATCCCATCATCTCTTGTTGAAGAGATACCCAATGGTGTGGTTTACTCTTAACCATAAGCCAGTAGTCAGGCGGAAGCGACGAACAGGAGTGTAAAGATGACAGTGAGTTGGAGGAGCTTTGTTTTCCAAAAACGTAAAATGGAATCAGAGGGGGGCAAGCCATGCCGTATTGTCTTCCGTCCTCGAGTCCAACTATTATTATTCTGCTTGCGTTTCTCTCAAATGGTTTGAATGGAGAATATGACAGTCGAATCGTCTCATCTCATCCCCAACGAGGACAAAGTACTTTTTTCCCGACTGATGATCCCAAATCGCATGTGATATGAGGGCAGTCAGGGCACATGTCCCCATCTATTTTATATAGTCACCTCAGGGTTCACGGTACCCTAATAGAAGTCTCTCCTATTAATTGTGAGGGATGCCTCTTCAGGGCCTTTACCCTTGTCAAATGTAATTCCTCCTGTGAATTTTGACGTTTTGAATTTCAAACTCTTAGAATTCTGAAAGTTTTCCAAGCCTGGGGCATCAAATCCATTAAGTAGGCAGCAGTGTCTAGTCTAGAGCCGATGGTATTAAGTACAGATTTAAATTCTGAAATTACGGGACATTTGAAAGTTAAAAGGATCCACTAGGGATATGTTTTGTAAACTCATTTTAGTTGGAGACACCTATAGTCCACTGCCTTGAATTCTGCTGGATTACACGCATAACGTTATATTTGTGCATCTGTAGCTAATAAAATTATCCAAGTCTGGTGATTACGGACATCTCCGACTGTAAAATTATATAAGTTGGAATTTGATGTTTACAAATCTTTGCTCTAAAAAATATCAGAATTAATCCTTTCGTTCTGATTGCAGGTCCAGAACCAAACAAATTGAAACCGGTAGTTGTGTACATACACGGAGGGATGTTTGCTTGGGGCAGTGGGAACCTCTCTGATGGAACGGTCCTCGCTGCCTACTCCGATGTCATTTTCGTTTCTCTAAACTACAGGCTAAGCATATTGGGTAAGTCTGGCGAGTATTTGAGAGTGACTGGTCCCATTACAATCCCGCAGTCTGTGGACACTAGGGTCCTCGACCGTTCTTTGTCCTCCTCTCTGGAACGTACGAGTTAGGGAGAGAATTGATGGGTATGAGACAGAGGAAGAGGGGGACAATATGGGAGACATAATGGACATCCGTAACAGTAACTATTTCAGTATGGGATGCCGTACATACCTCCGCTAATATATTGTGTATTATCAATGTATCAACTCTCTATAGGGTTTCTAAATCTGAACGACTCTCCAAATACTCGGCCACGAGTGGCAAACTACGGGCTGATGGACCAAATTGCAGCGCTACACTGGATCAAAGAGAACATCCGGAATTTTGGCGGAGATCCGGATAATATAACCCTAATGGGTTACGAAGCCGGAGCAGCTTGTATACATTTTCTCATGTCTTCCCCCACAGTAACTCCTGGTATGTGTGACTCTTACAAAACCCGATATGCTTTTCAACTCTCTCTTTTGTACACAATTCTATAATCTACTATTTCTCTCTGTACAACACAAGAGTGTATATAGTACTTAGTTGATCCTTGGTGTGTGTACTGTAATAAACAAGTGTGTATCAGTAATGGGGGAAAGTAGCAAAGTAGGTAGTCTACAGCAGTAGGGACAGACATGGAAAGGAAATCTAGGATTTCTTTTCAGAGAAAGTTTTTTGTATTTCCTAATCGTAGGAGAAAAGGGAAATTGGAACCTTTCCCCTTCCCTCTCGTAGTGTCTCCATTGGGTTTTGAAAAACAAAAGGAAATCGAATCCAAGTTAATTCCAGGATAACAATCTCATTTTTATTTTCTATCTCAACATTTGTGTGGCAGGATTATTTCATCGATCCATCCTTATCGCGGGCTCATCACACGCCCCATGGGCATTGATATCAGATCCATCCGTCGCGGCTTTCACTGTGGCACAGGCTTTAAACTGCTCTGCCGGAAATACTTCAACCTCAAGTCCTTTTAGCAATTCTCCTCATGCTGGTGTGGGTGGGCCGTCGGCGAGTGAAACGGATAGAGTGGGTAGCCCCAGTATTACGACGACCACAACTACGGCTCAACCCTCGAGGGAAAGTCATCACTTAGGCATTTCATCCTCATCCCCGACTGTGGACCCTGTCCTCGAATGTCTGAGGAATAAACACTACTCCGAATTTACCAAGTTCACCCTGCCCAAGTTCTCGGTGGATTTCGGGCCCAGTGTTGATGGGATTGTCATCAAACCTAATTTCAGGGTAGGCTATTTCTACTGCTTGATAGCTTGGTCGTAATTGGATGTCCGTTATATGACACGATTTATCTCCTTGAAGATAATTTCCCCAGTTCTCAATCTCTTGTTGGTATAACGGCCATGACATGTTCCGAGTGCCATTCATTCCCTAAAAACATACTTCTATGTAATCATCTTGATCTTTTATGTCCAGGCTGGCTTGCTTTTCTATAGAATAGAGTTGCATCGTTCTGACACTCTTCATACTGATTTAGAACATTTTATGACTTGTCTTTTTCAGTCCACTTTACCTCCTCAGATGGGTAAGAGGGAGATAAATAAGAAGTATGATTTGCTATTTGGCCTTTCATCCTTGGAGAAGCTCACTGAGTTTAGTGAGGTGAGGCTTTGACAGAAATGAACTTTACTATTAAGCTGTAAACTTTGAATGATAAGACTTAGCTTTATCACACCCTCTGGCTTGTATCTAGATGGACCTGGAGTTTGGGTTTGAGTCTTTGCGTCGAGATGCCATTTTGAGGACATTGGTTCGTAATTCCTTCCGATACCATAGGAATGAGATCCTTGCTACAATTACAAACGAGTATATCGACTGGGAAAGGTGGAATGACTCGCTTTAAGAACTCTATAAAAATTTCCTCAACCAAGTCATCAATATAAACAGTATCATAACTTTTAATCCATAGATCTGTTCAACACCCAGTAAGTACAAGAGATCTAGCAGTTAACGCTGTAACTGACTGCCTAAGCCTTGCCCCTGTGGTTGCTGTCACGGATTCTTCCCAAATTAAAAAGTCCTTCTTCTACGTTTTCGAGCATTCTACAAGGGACGGACTATACAACTACCAGGTATGGGATTTATGAGCAGATCTCAGAACTTTTGAAACAATTTAATTAGATACTAAAGTTTTGTCTCCTTTTTGAAAAACAACAACAATAACTTAAAGAGAGCCGGAGCTGGTGGAGGGGAAGAGCTAAATTACATGTTCGGCTATCCACTAGTTGAGGCAGCAACTGGTCAAGTTCTTCCATTTATTCCTGCCCCATTACCTTCAAACTACTCCAAGTCGGAGATTGGTATGTAATTTAATTTTTAGCCCGAGCAAGGGTTTATGTACCCATTGTGTCCGTCTATCTGTCTGGTGAATTTTTGGTAAATGTTTTCTATGATTCTAGCCTTATCAGAGCTTTGGATGACTTTTGTATCGAATTTCGCCCACTCCGGGTAAGCTAGTTACCATTTACATGATAATGCCATTAGATCCGACCTGATTCCATGTAAAGAAGTTCCCCATGTGATGACTCGGTTGCTTTTGATATGAAATAAAAGGAATCCCAATGGGCCTATTAAAATTGACTCCGTCTCCTCATGGCCCGTTTCAAAAGAACGGAATCGATATAAGAACTCAGGCTGGGAGGCCTACGACCGGCTTCATCAAAAATATTTAGAAATTGGGGCAAATAAAATACGAACGAGAAGTCATTACCGCGCCCATCAGATGGCCATTTGGTTAAGGTAACCCTTACAATAAAAACAATGATAACTCTAAAAAACTATAACATCTTCCAGGATAACACAGAGATCGAGGAGTCTTGTACCCTCCACTAACCATTTCATTTATTTATGCCAAGGCGATAGTAAAGTTTAAATGTTACGGCATTAATCTCATTACAGATTGGTACCCGAACTCCAGCGAAGTGGGGCTCAGATGGCTTCAACTTTCCATAATAGGATGAGAGGCGGAAATGACCCCTTGCTGTACGCAGGAAGGTTAGACTTGAAAGTTACTTGATGCACAGATAGAGATGTTTACAACACCTTAAGCCCTCGACATAGTAAACACTATGGCTCCATTAGCTACCCAGCCCCAACGACGAACCCTTTATGCTTACTTAAGTGCTCAACATCCCTATCCATCCTGTCCTATGCTCATTCATCCATAAAATGAAATTAGTTGGTGGCTTAACTCATGAATTGCATTACCATAAATAAATTCCAGACTCAAACAGCCCGAGGACGAGATAGAAGAGACACCAGAGTTGACAGGAGGAAGCCCACTCAATTCCGCTCAACTTTATGACCTTCTCCTAGGCTATGGATACGGTACTGCGGACGGGTCTTCCCAGTCACTGCCCGAATTGGTTGAGACATCGTATGACATCCAGGATGGCTTGGGGGCCCCGGGCACAATCGTCGGAGGGGAAAATGAGATTGCGAATAAAAGTCCTACGTTGACACTGACCACGTGCTTCTCTCCCGTGTCGTCTTCAGTCCAAGAATCTTCCATCAAAGGAAGTAGTAGTGGAAGCCGAACTTTTTCCTCCACCGGAACTACCGGCCTTAATGAAACTTCCTCTTCATTCTTTGACTCAACTTACTTTCCTCCTTACTCAATCATCTTAGCTATCACGATTGCAGTGGGTAAGTAGAAGGAACGTGGCTTTGAGATTGAGGAGATAACTTTAATTACCTTTCCTCCTACAAGTATACAAGCCTAGTTCCTCAATTCGATAACTCTGATGGGGAAATGATTAGAGCAAATAATAATCATTTGGGACCACTCACCTACTTTCACTTTGTTACTTTCCCCACATTCACTCTTAACGATTTTGATGGTCTCTCAATGTATTACAGGGTGCTCCCTCCTGATTCTCAACATCTCGATCTTTGCCCTCGTGTATTTCCAACGAGATCGACGGCGAGCCAAGTTGCTGAAATCAACTCAGCACGATTCAGAGCAACAACTCACCACGAACAATAAATACTCTGAGCCTCCAGAGCTCTTAAAATCGAGTCGGACTACGGCCAGCTCCTTTCTTAATAATTCTCATTCCCAGGGCCAATTGCAGGCTGAACTGGAGGCTTTAGAATTGACGGTTAAGCAGCACCAGCAGGAATTGCTTGGAGAGAAAGCTTTACTTGGGAAAGAAAGTTTGAGTCTGAGTGGAAGCTCTAATATAGAAGTCGGGCTTGTTGGTGGTAGTAGTGGTTGCTATACCGGGACAGAATCTGTCCGTCAATCAGGATTCCCAAAACAACAACAGCAATTACCGGCTTCTTACACAGCCCAAACTCTTCCAAGAGACTATTATCGACTCCACAGCCCGGTGGATTCTGCTCAACGAGGGATTCTTTCACCAGGGAGATCAACATCAAATCTTAATGCTACTTGTGTAGCAGGAAGTAATGCCGCAGTTCTTTGCGGGGGTCCTTCAGGCTCAGGCTCTGTTACTTCATCGCAGACCCTGGCTGTGGCTACGTTACCCAGATGTAATGGAAGCATCGGGAGTGGTGGTGGTATATCCTCGTTTATGGCTTCTGGTAGCAAACCTCATCCGCCCTTGAGAACTGTTACCGATTTTTCTACCCTTCCTCATGGACATCAGTACCACGGGTCCCTGAAGAGAGACAGAAGGATTGATTATGGTGATAATAGTGATTCGAATAATGAAAATGAAGAGCTCAAGGTTTGAAGAATATTATGAGTTGGAAATCTGAGGGTAATTTATGTCCGGAGTTTATGTGATGTGTAAGTTAGGTATGAAATATATTATATGGGATTGTGTAATCTGACCTTGTTCAAATTGATTTCAATAATATCTTGATGGCTGTTTTAAACATGATTAAAATGCTGCGAATTGTTTACTTTATTTTAAACCCGATTAGCGACAAGAATTTAATCTTTATTGACACTTCTTTATTTAGGAAACCCCATTGAGTTTATGAATCCTATAAGTTAATTATGTGTACAGGGTCTTCTGCAATAAAATTAAGCCAATATGAAGGAAAGGATTATGTCATGATAACAAGAAAATTCATTATGGTCACTGATGTCAGTATTACATTAAATCCTATTTGCAATTGACAAAACTTTTAATTTAACCATACGTTGAAAGTTCGACCCTAAAATGACGATGCCGAGCTGTCTATCCAGAAATTATGAAAAGTTTACATAAAATGCGTTTCTTTCTTTCCGTTTGAAATTAAATATGTTTTTTGTAATACGTATCAGGTAAACTACAGATGTAAACAAGAGCCTTTACTATTGGGATATACTCCCGCACACAAGTCCTTAATATTAAATTACCCAACTGTAAAACTGTTTGATAAAGAATTCTTTATCCAGGAACCGTTAAATAACTAATTTAGAGCCATCAATTTACAACTTCTTCAACACAATTATCTGGCAGGTGAGCTCTTCTCTACGGTTACACAATGAAGGTAATTATTTGTAAAGTCATAACGGACAAAGTCGATGACATTATGAGTTCGGTATGCACTACGACATTAATGGCTTTGCTGCCCGGGTGATAAATAAAACAATCCGGTTAAATCAGCTTTCGATCTAATAATGGACGTAAATAAGCGTCGTCCGTTTCATATATGATATGAAATTAGACTTAGCATATTCAGAAGATAAATAGAAATTACGATGGTTTTGAACGGCGTAAAATGAGGTGAAACAACAATATGGTCGGATTTAACTGGATTATAATAGTTGGATTATCAACTGTTTTGGTCTCCTCGGTTGCGTACAGATTGACGTCATAACTTTTAATTTTAAGGGGATCGATTCCCCTAATTCAGGAAAAAGGATATCAATACTTTCAAAAAGTATATTGTAAACACTTAAAATATTTTGGTACGAATTAATTAAACGATTTGTATCAATTATAATGAATCTAGCTAAACTGGTTCAAAAACTTCAAACATGTTTAGATCTATGCCAAATCGTTACGCAATGCAGAAATAGAATTTGAAAGCTAATATCTGCAATCTCATTCGTCATCACAAAACTAATATTATTATTATCCCGACGAATGCAAAATATGTTTTTCTGTTGGTTCGAGTTGTTTTCGAATTCCTCGTGTTCACTAAATCGAGCCTGGAAATACCACAACGAACAACAGGTTATTTACCATTTACAAGTCTTTCTTTCTCAGTGAGTGAGTTATTATTGCGCCTTCGAGCCTTATTATGAACTCACGATCGTGCTCTCTCAAAAGAATCCATTTTTTGCATAATTAATAACCACCGACTTTGATAAACACACCAGACCAGGTAATCTCAAAGCTATTCCTAAATCGTCAATAGCTCAGCCTAAAAATTCCAGCATGCCTTGATACCGAGCTCAATCAGGTTGTCAAGTCGTGGAAGATCTATCTGTATATGGTGGTTGAATGATCCTTGTAAAATTTAATTAAAATTTTATACTGTTTCTCATACTTAAAACTTGCATTATTCAATACCGCATAAACTTAGCCATGTAGAAAATACAGTGAGAAATGTTGCATTATCCATAAAAAAATATGCTCAGAATGTTCAAGACGTCTGGACTCTGGAACTCATGGCACTTCCATGACATTCATTCGATCGCAGCAAGACTATTCTCAACTACCTAATAATGGTAATAATAATGGCAAGGTATTAAAACACTTTAATTGCGCGTTTTAAATAATTTCAAAATCTATAATTAGATGATGATTCAATTCTCAGTCTAGAATCCCATCCTCTCTTTCCATGGTGGCTCAACTGGCAATTTGCAATAGTCCCTCATTCAAATTTTAAATTGAAATTCCATCCCTAACAGCCGTACAAATTATTTCTAGTGGTAACTCTTGGTCTGAAAATGGGCTGGTGCTAAACTGCTAATTGAGTCCAAGTGGGATGGGTGATGATGGCGTGTCTGTTTGCATAACGAGGTTGGAGCTCTTGGAAGTGCATACAATTAGTCTATTACTAGCCGTTCCATATTCCAATGTAACTGCTTGTAACCAGAGGACGGCTGATTTTATCTGATTACAATAATAATAATAACCTTTGCAGCAGAGCTTACAGAGATGACTAGCTGTATTTTAAGTTGTATGTATACTGTGTGTCGGGTATTTTGGTCTCTGAACTTTGAAACTAGATTTCTATACATGTCACTTTTATTTTGAACTCTCTTTGTTCAACTTGTCACAAACCGATCTTCTTAATTTCATAAAATTCGTTTTAGAGTGGTCATTCTATCCTTCGTAGAAAGTACAAGAATAAAAGGATTGGACTGACTTGAACCAGTTCAAGCTCATAGCCAAGAGGAGGTTCATCAACCTATTAAAAAGTAAGAATTGTGACGGAATGAAATTTTTTTAAACGAAACCTAGCGTTCCTATAACCTACGAATACTGCCTAGAAGCAGTTTAGAAAAAAAATCCTTCCGGAAATAGTACCTTCAGTTAGAGTGTGTAGAAAATTGGCCAACCTCGAGTAGATGGTATTTTAAGTGGTCCATAATTTCGTGATAATTTCCAACACGGAGTATAGGGCAAGCTAGGTTAATTATAATTATCAAAGGGTAGTTTTACACTCTACTTGTTAGAAATTTACAAATACCTCAATCACAATATTTGTCTCGTGATACGCCTCACTAACCGTAAATAGGAGGGTGGGATTAATGCGGAGAAGCATTTTGAAGTGGATTTAATGAGCATGAAACTAGAAATAGCCACTTTAAGATAACTGCATCCCTCATTGTATCCTGCGTGTGTAGGTCCATCCTACGATTATTTCGGCATTGTACGGTTGATGGTAGATTTAAACCATTTAAGCAGGATTATAACTCACTAAACCACTTTCTCTTCATATAACTGCAGTCTGAATCTCAAATCTGGACCAGTCGTCCCTCAACCTCTGAGCTTGAGCCATCCTCTCATTTCGTCTCATCATTCTCATCTCATCTTCACATCTTATAATTCCATCTAGTCAATTCAATGGAGGAAATACAACACCGACCTCGGGATAGAAAAATACCCGTTGTAAGAAGTCCGAGCTTTGTAACCGCAACTCTCCCTGGGGTAACTATGTACAGCGGATCGGCTGAAATGATTTCAAATGGAATTAGGAGCAACAGAACTTGCACAATTCAGATCTGTAAGTTTAACACTTGCAAAATTAAGATTGGCCAACTTTTATTTTAACCTAATACCAAACTCTCTGTATTAAAATAGCAAATCATTTAAGAATTCCCTTGAGTGACCCTCAATTCTACTGCTTCAATGGCGGACCCTACTACCCTTTACCGGCTGTGATTCAACCTGGAACTAGGGAGGTTTGCGTGTTTTTCAAAGACCCGTAAGTCTAATAAAATAAGGACAAGTGCCTTGTGGGGTTTTATTGTCAGATTGAAGATAAATTAATTACTGATAGTGGAAATAAATTTATTTACAGCAATTCATTACTTGGAGTCATTGGAGTGGTCTCATTTCAATTGGGAGATACGCCTAATCGATTAGCAGTGATGTTTTCAGTTCCGTATAACCAATTAGAATTTAGCAATCACCTTGGCTTCGCTATGATAGACGAGTTCGAGTCGGAGTGTGAGATAAGAAACACAGCCCTACTCTTTAAGCGAATGTATCAAGAATCTAATTTTTATTATGGAACTGATAGAAATCATTCTTCCGTGAGTTCAGGCTTTCATTTTCCTTAATGCTATAATGACTACAAATGAATATAATTTCAATGAGTTTTTGAATATTTTTATTCAGGCTAATGACGGCGTTCCTATAAGCATTTATGATGACGAATTTCTAACACGTGGTACGATGAGTGACCGAGGAAAGGCCATTATTAAGCTGAATATAACCTCTGCTATGCATCTACTGAAATAATAAATTAATTGCTTAAACTATGCAGAGCATACTGAGAATGTGTTACTTATTGTAAAGGGTCAATGTTACAATTTCAAAGGCCTTGAAACTTTTTGAACACAACGGGGAATGCAAAGTCTGAATAAAATTCACCACTACAATCGTTTTCCTTCATTTCCAATAGTTTCCTTGACATCTAATATTAAAGTTCCTTGTTGTTGACATTACAATATGGAAATTGTATTTTAATAAAATTAGTTGACCATAAACCCAAATCACATATCATAATTCATCTCACATCACAAATCACCCGCAACAAAAATCGATTTAATTACACTCGTGAAAAATACTTCACTAAAAAATATGGACCATGGGGAAACTGTCTTCAATGATCTCCCTCTTGAGGTTTTCTATTTGATAACTACGCATGAATGATTCTTTGATACATGCATATTTTAATACCAAACTTCATAAATTATAAGCTTATAAGACTTGATAATTTTTTCCTAGCTCCAGGTTGAAATCTTAAAATATTTGAGCTGCAAGGACCTCTGCCAGGCCGCTCTGGCTGATCCAGAATGGGAGGTCATTATACACCGACTTATAGGCTTGGATGTCCAAATCAAAGCACAAACTGTAAGCAAGAATTGTGTCAAGGTCTATGACGATCTACTCCAGATCAATATGGACGCGGTTACCCATACAGGAATTCGAAGCTGTACTGTTGGCGAGAACTTCTCAGATAAGCCAGAAAAATACTCCCTCAAGTATCCTTTCCTTCTAAAAGACATTTCGTTCGGAGGGCCAATCTGGCCCGATCATATTGAAGGACTTCTCATTGAAAAGGTTCCGAACAACCTGTCGAGTTTAGAAATCATGCTGAACTCATTGATCTTGCCTATGGAAGGGTTGATGCGTCAGCTGCGTCTACCGAAATTGAGAATTCTCAAAATAAAAGATACTGGGATTGTCGTAGCGGATCGAAAATCAAAGTTAAATGCAAGCCATAATTCTATTCAAAACATCCAAGCACTTCTTTCTGTCCGTTTCCCTGTACTGGAAGAATTTACAATTGAATTGATGCAAACTGCCATCGCCGTCAACAATGAGGAAGAAAACAGGCTGATGCGATCAATATTTTCCTTCGTAGGACTAAATCGGTCCAGCCTTTTGAGTTTGGAACTTCGTATGCCTAAAAGAGACACATGGGCTAAAGATGACGATCTTCCACAATTGGCTGATCAAGTAACAATGCATGCTCGTCTAAGAAATATCAGACTCTATCTGAATCATCATTTCGACATTTTCGGCAATACCAATCTGGAATCCATCTTGGAATTTCTAAAGGGGCAAAGGTTTCTTGATCAAGTGACAATAAGTGGAGATCAGGTTCAATTTGGTACACTTTCTCGATCAATAGTTAAGAGCAGCTTCAGTAGTTTGACGCATATCGAACTCACCAAGCGTTCCTGCTCAACTTACAACTGGCAAGGCGACTGTACGCTAGACTGCCGAGTGTTCGAAAACTGTCAAAGCCTTCGAAGTTTGAGCTGCCAAATCACACGGACAAATCATTATGACCAACTCGAAGTTCATGACGCAGGTTGTACGGAGATTGGATTCTACCCTCGAGTTGTCAATGCAAAATATCTACCCAATAGCTTGGAGTCTATTACCCTTGAGTCCTTTGCAATTCCAACAATTGAGATGATTGTTTTGCTAACTGACCTGCCACACCTGAGAGAGGCGGTAGTATTGGGGAATTGGATGGGAGATGTGTATGGACCTAACATAGACCTCTTGAAGACAGTATTGACTCAGAATAGTTTACAACTAGCAGCTTTCGGCCCTTTTAAACCTACTAGGGAACTTCGGAGAGGCTTGGACAATGGAGATTCGGATGATCCGAAGAAAATCAAAATTACGAAGAATTGTAAGTACATTCATATCATCCAAAATAATGGACACTACGAAAATGCCTGAATAACTCTCAAGCTCAGGTCTTTTGTCTAAGTAATGTAAGTGACGAGCGTACTGATCCGAAAATGAATGCTTTTCTATTTGTAAATCCAATGTAATTTTTAAAATGTCAAAGTAGCACATGACTGTTGCTGAGTAAGTAAAAAATTATCGTACTAACTAATTCAAATTCTAATCCCAATATTTAATGTTACATAGGCCAGTCATTGCATTCATTCTAAAGTAATTGCTGCTTAATATTATTTAGACGATCTGAAATTCCAAACCTGCTAAACTGGTATTTATAAATAGTATGTAATTCTATGACTGGTATGTATCATGCATAATTAGCTCGCTGTAAATCGATACCCAGTCTTCAATTGTAAAGAATCTTCTTGAACTTTAATACTTCATGGCATTCATACAAAAACTCATTTACAACGATTCCTAATTTGAGACTAACACCCAAACTAGTGCATCATGCTTTCAAATAAATTACACAGGTATTCCCAGCGATTGATATTTTGTAATCTTATTGAGCACGGCCTAGGATAGGACCATTTTGATTTGAATGAGCCTGTTGTGGAGACTGTGGATTCTGGTATCCTAACAGTTCATTGAGGTTAACACTGCTGAATGCTCCATTAAGCCATTCCTAAAGATTTCAGTTCGTTGTAAGTATTTAAAGGTTTACAATTATTTAAAACTAAGCGATTCAAGTAATTGTAACAAATCTTTTTGGTATTACCTTAGTATAGTCATTCATGGCTATAGTAATGACAGGCTTGAGCTTCGTGTCAAAAACCTGAGTGCCCATAGCAGATAGAAATTCACTCAAGAGTCCCGCGAAAGGTCCTTAGAATTTTAAGAAAATTTTAAAAAACCTTTGATTAATAATTTATCATCTCATGATAGTTTCGGTTGAAAGCATAAAACATACCAAAGCTACTGCTATCCGTGAATTGCGCTTTGACTCTACCCCCAACAAATTGAGATATAATATCTTCCACCACTACCGTCTCGTTCACAACCTGGAAGATTCAATGGAACATTTTTTAAAGCTTTAGTACGTGTCAATTCCAGTTTCTTTTGACAGCTTTAACAAGACGAATTAGTTAATAGCTGTGAAAAATGTATGGTGTTAAATGCTAGTAGCTCATTAAAGAAAACGTACCACCAACTTGGCTTCAGCTGACAAGACTTGTGACGAACCCAATATATTAAAATCCCCCTGGCCTGAGAGTGGGAATAACCCGAATAAGTTTCCATCAGCTATAAACGTTCCTTTAACCTTTAAACGAGAGAGAGGGCAAATTTAAATGCAAAGTTATTCCAAAAATCTTATGCGTAAAAGCTTTCAGTGTATTCTTTAAAAATACCTGGACACTCGGGAACACAATAGTCATGACAAGTTTGTCCCCATCTGGTTTCCTTATTTCATTTGCACTCATAAGATCATAATTTGACAGTCCTATTAAAGACGGTGCCTTTTAATCCAAAAAATTACAATTACTATCACCCTGAACAAAATTATGTATATTTGAATATTTCTTACTTACATCAAACTGAATGTTCATTCTAAACCCGACCGGGCTGTTAACAAGGGAATAGTTGAATGGCTCCATTTGTACTGGATCAAGTACGGGAATCCCAAGCTCTGAATTCCCGTCTTTCATGAACCGCTTGAAACTCCCTAAAGCTTTCATAGCAAAGTCTGAAATTCTTCCGTTAGTCTCTGCAACAATTAATTGTGTTACATAATTACATACATATCCGCTTGCAATTTCAGACCACTTTCAATCTCATTAATAATCAAAACAAACCACTTACGAGGGACATCAACACCAGAAACGTCCCTTAAAGCTCGGGTCGCATGGGAACTTTGAGATGTTAGGCATATTGCGATTATGGTAAATGTTAATGACTTGCAGTTGGTCATGATGACTGAAATTAATAAAGCATTTCTGGTATTACATTGAAATTGAAGCAATCATTGTTATGCACAAACGGGTGTACGGATTATATTTTTGGATTAAAAACTTGATTGTTACATTATGCAAATTGTCTACTTATAATATGTCACATGTGTGATCCATGGGATATTTTTGTGATTTAATTTCTCCTGCTTTCAAGCAAGTTATTGTATCAACATAAGTTAATTACTAGTAGGAGACACATAAATTAAATGGACTAATGGATTATACATGTTATGAATTTGCTGTGCATCTCTCCGCTATCTTACTCGCAAACACATACTGACGGCCTTATACTTTGTTTGCTATTGTTATGTACATCCACTACTTCTCTATCATAATTAGAGTTCTCACATTCTACAGTTGATCCATTAGAAATTGGCTGATAACCCTTGAGTATGCATACTTTGATGATTGTGGATGGTAATTAGTGACAAGCTTGAGTTATCATGGTACTAGCAGAAAATGTACAAACGGAAACTTCCAACAGGAACGAGTTATTGTGTAAACTGTTTCTTTTTACACAGAGCTGAATTTATGAAGACTAATAAATAGGCTTAAGGATAACCTTCACACTTGACCCATTTGTCCTAGTATTAATATATAATTTTACATTAAAAAATGATGATGGTTTAAATCAGGTTAGACGCAAGGGCAGTAATTAAAAATGACAAGATGACAACTAATGGGCTTATCCTATTTTACTAGACTTACAATTAGTTTTTATCTGTGTGCCACACATTTTATGCCCCGAACGGTTAAAAATAAAATATTGCCTCTTGCTTTGAAGTATGGGGTTAAACTCATCTTTAATTGACCGATAACTGGTATTTATAGGAATTAATAATATCAAGTTTCATTAACTATTTTGAAGATGCGAGTCCAAAAAAGCATCTTCAAAATATTACATACACATTGCAGTTAGTCTAATTTTACAAATTTTTGGAAGAAATTTTGAATTCGGTTAGTGAGGAATTGTATAAGGATTGTAATATATTTAGTTTTTAGTTGAATGTTTATGGATTATATAGTTCCTATTCTTCCAATCAAGTGCCAGTTAAATAGATCTAATAATTTCGTTAAAGATGCAGCCAATAAAGTGTCAACTTCAACCAATCTTGTAAATATGTTTCGCACCGTGTCAGAATAGGTTGGTGAGAATCGAAATTTCTTCCAGTAAGGTTTAAAGTAGTAAAACACAAGCTGCTTGATAAAGATTTAAATTTAAATGAGTTAAAAAACAACTTACACAATTTACTTCCCGATTTACAAAAGCTTCCGGAAAACACAACACAATGTTTACACTAAGTGGTCGAAGGAACAAAAGACTTGTCAAGTTACTTATTAGTGGATTATATACGATTGCAGCATTCGCATTAGTGAGTAGGACCTTGAATATCTAAAAAAGGAAAAGTAAATAACATAAAGAATTCTCACGGTAGGTCAACGTCTGTGGCTTCTATAGTTAGATAAGATTTATTTTCATAATACACTTTCATGTAACGATTACTCGCATTCATACCATATTTCAGTAATACATATAGAATATTACTATTATCGCACACATTGGTTGGATTCTAGTGATATTTAGCACAAAAGTATGTACTTTAAGATCATAAGATATAATACGATTCTTTTGATCATGATCTAAATAAAATAAAATACCCCTATTTAATGTATCCAATAGCTATAGCTTTAAACCTATATCATCACAATTCTTTCAAGAAATTTATCAGCACTATTTTATTATCAAACCTGTGTACTACAAAATTAACCTATTTAATAAACTTCATATGCTAAATACTGCTACCAACACTTCAATACAGATTAAGGAAAAGTTTTCTTGGATGCATAATTGTAATACAGTTTGTCCTATGTTAAACTTACTTCCTGCAGCAGATTTTTCATACTGTCTTGGTCTTCGTGCAGTAGACAGGTATAAAATTTAAAAACATTCACGCAATTTTCACACGTTAATGAGGATCATCGTAAATGGTAGCTAGTCTTGCATCATGTGTAAATCTTAACTCTGAATTTTAACGGGGACGTTGGGAATTTTTACCCAATCCTACCCGCTATGCATATTGTAGTCGCACAGAAGACCAATCCAAAAAATATTTTGGATGGGGTTTTAAGTAACAATCGTAGCGCTGAAACGAGTTTGTCAAAAAAATAAGGCATTTCTAAGATCCTTATTTTCATACAAGAACAAAACTATATGCTAAATCATTAAATCAAACAATTTTTAAAATACGATTAAATCAAGGCAAATATCTCTGGAAATTGTTGAATTGTTTACACATCAGCCCTACATGTCACATCCATACAAGGTGTGAATTAATTAATTTTTTCAACTCTAATGGAAACAATAGCATAGGAAAAGGTGTTACAATATTTGCTCAAATCAGAGGAAATTGCAATTATACATATAAGCCTGAAGGACGACCATCCTTTCCTCCTGCACACTGTTGTTAGGTGCCTCTATTCTTAAGCTAGACATGTTCACTGTCGTTACAAATTCCCATTGCATTGTATTGGACTGTGAATCAGTATGTTGAAACAGAAAGGTCTTTAAACTCTTTGTCAACATATTCTAAAGCTAAGACTACACACGGATTCTTATATATGTCTTTATGGAGTAGTTGTGTCTTGGATTTTAATATTCTATCAAGATGAGCATGTCTTGATAAATAAATATTTTGAAATTCAAAGAGGTAGCATCATGAGTGGATGGGAACAATTTATTTACAATGAGCAATTCATAAAATAGAATGAGCATGCAAAATGATGACATCAACTACCAATGGATGATCGCTTAAGAGTACAAAAAAACTAATAGTAAAATCATGAAAGCCCTGTCAATTAACTTCTAGTATGATTGTAAAACATACATAAAAATTTTCAGTGCCAAAAGTTATCCAAAAAATTAATTCTAAGCGAAAGTGGTTCTCTACAAACTAGCCAACAATCAATACAAACAAGAAAATACTTCCTTCTCAATTTCTAACAATTAATTTTGATTCAATTCAACTCTTGCCACAACTCGAGCTGTCATTAAAATAAAATAAGTGAGACTCTCTTCTGCAGAAGTGTATTGGAATTTGTTAGTCCAAATAGAGATAATCGTAGAGAAATATTCGTCTCATTAAACACGCAACCCTTCTAAGCAATCAAACTAGATATCAACTTATCCCAAAAATTCTACAGTAGTGTCTGCATGTGAAGACAATCTCAGTTTCGATTCTTGTTTCAAAATACGTTATATTTTATGTGTTCCTTGTGAGCTGTGGATAGTGATAATTTTGTGGCCCTAATTCAACCTCAAATTTAAATCTAAAACTTACAAAAAATGGCTGTAACCACGTTCCTTGTAAACTTATTGTGTTCAGTTGTCTCTTGTGATCTCCCTCTACCCGGTCCGGAGATTATGGACCATCATACTGGATCTTCATCAGTGTCTGCCGAAGTCTTGGGGTTGGAAGCCTTTGTAAATACTAAATTCGGAAATCTTGAGGGTTATGTTATGAAGACTACTGGAAACAGACGGATTTATGCATTTGAAGGTGTTCCTTATGCAGAACCACCGGTGGGATTTTGGCGATTTCGAGTATGTCTCTATCTTGGACTTTCCAGAGTATAAGATGTTTACATACAGAGTGAATGTAATTTTAAAAAAATCCTTGGATCTTAGACTGCTCAGCCCAAGGAACCGTGGCGAGGTTTGAGAGAAGCTAAGTATCTGGGACCGGAATGCCTCCAGCTTAATATCCCTAGGTACACATATAGACTTTCAATAAAACCAGAATTTTTCGGGTTTTAATTTTTTCTCGATACTAATTGCCATTAGTCATAAAGTGTATTATATATTGAAATACAAGACTGACAACACAGTGGTAAAGATAGGTTTTCGTCCAAAGTAGCTATCTAGCTAAAATCCTCGGATTTACATAATCTTGATAGGCTAAATGGTTTCCCTATCTCACGTAGCTTGAATAAGATGCCACAGACCATTTCGGTCTTTCTCATTCCATCCACCTATATAAACCTTTCTAATTAAACTCATAAATTCCTCGGGCTAATAACTTGAGGTACGGAATGATTAAGGCCCCTTGGGACGTAACAACCACCCTAAGGTGGAAGTCCTAAGGTATCTTATTTATTTTATTTTATTTATTAGTACCCATTCTGTGCCAAAATTTTGGACATGGGTTCATAAATGAGCTCTGAATAAGTTTTTCAAGTTTGAGTGGAAGGCGGAAGCTTACAACCTTATAAATTGTTGATTCCATATCAATTTTCTAAATTTAGTGCAGGGAGTATCAAGAGAACGCTAAATATAACCGATTAGTTTACTCGGGTCTTTGGGGATTTAAAAAACATAAAAAGTTATATTCTGGCTTTATCTCTTAGGGTGATTCGAATTTCGGGTTCTGAGGATTGCCTCTATCTTAATGTTTACAGCCCACAGGTAAAGTGTTGCATAAATTGTTTCAAATTCTAAGCATTCTGAGTTACTGTTAACTGTTAAGATTACTGTTAAAAAGGTCCCTTATATCGATGAAAATGGCCAACAAGTGTACTTTGAACCCTTCCCCGTTGTTATTAGCGTTCATGGTGGAGGCTACTATTTTGGGTCTGGGGAAGAACTTGGACCTTCGTATCTCTTGGATCGAAATGTTATATTGGTGACTATAAATTACAGGTACTGACAGTGTCTAATTTTATGACATTTATTACTGTTTTGATTCAAGTTAATTTTTATCCTCGTTTAACATAAGCCCTTTTGATTTTTTTAATAGACTTGGAGTTCTGGGTAAGCCATCTATTCCTTCAATTTTAGGCAGGGTTGGCATCTTTTCAAAAAAATGAATATTTTTCATGAAAAATGAAATATTTGAAAAATTTGAAAAATTTGAAA
>JAQFYM010001571.1:0-31801 GCA_034694785.1 Agrenia bidenticulata | reverse complement strand
TAAGAACATAAATAAATTGTTTTTACAACAAATTTCCATATGACGCGATATTGCGTCATTGTAGCTCCAAGAGTTAACAGATGTTTTTGGTTTTTTAACTTTTAAAGAATATGTTTATAAAAACATGAAATGTTTTTTATACATGCAATATTACTAATAAAAAATATTATTTTAAACTATTTTTCCGGTAATAAAATTTTTGATTTCCTTTACAACAACAATGCCGTTATCTTTTTTTCTTATTTAGAAGATTGTCGCATCCCAAGTACAGAGTTTTTGCTAAGCTAAAATTTGGTATTTTATTTATGGTTTTATTTTGTTCATAGTCGTTATTTACACATACGATATGGACTTTTCATGATAAAAAGAATTCATATATCTTTAATAAAAAAACAAAAAAAAAATGAATAGTGATTAGTTGGATAAAACGAGTAAAAATGAGTAAAATGTAAAGAGCAGTCAAAAAAAACACTCTACGTAAATTTTACTCCGTCCATACTCTACCAAAAAATTAGGCTAGAAATGTCCAGCCTTAATATATAACTTGCTAATTTGCAAAAGATATATACAAGCTGTATTTTTTTTTGATAAGTGTTTGTGTTGATGAATATATTTTATCATCAAGATATTATTGCCCAAATTAATGATGTGTGGAGATAAACAATTTCTTAAGACGATCGAAAACATGGTAAACCAATTTTTGAATTACTCAAAAAAAATTTTTGCCAAAATTTTATTCTTAATAGCATAAAATTATTTTTCGGCAGCGGGTTTATAAAGATAATAATTATATTTTATAGCATATAAAAACCTATGTAATTTTTTTTTTTTGTTAAATTATATTTCTTACTGATAATCTTTTTAAGTTTGATTTTTTGCCGGTTTTGGTTATAGTTAGAATTTAATGATTTGAAAAAAAAAACAAAAGTTTTGACATATATATTATTTTTAAAATTTTCTAAATATCTTAACTTTGCCAGAAAAACTAAATATTTGTCTGATATTTTCATGTTAAATTACAGGTACATTTTCGTGGTGATTGAATTTTTTTTAGTTATTCTTTGTTTTGTAAACAACTTGATTTAAAAAAAAAAAACATTTCATTTATACAAGAAAAAAAAAATTATGAAAAAAAAAATTATAAAAAAAAATTATAAGTAACTAAATAATTTTATTCATTGCAAAAATTATATAAAATGCTACCTCTCCTATATAAAAATTTTTATTTATAAAAAAATAAATTTTTGATATTTATCAACACGTAAATTTACAAGCGCATTTAGATTTTACTTGTTTTTTAGAGTGCAATTTTTTTATTTATCATTAATGGAATTATTATGCATCTACCTATACAAACTTTAAAAAAGAATTATACTTGTTAGTTTTTTTATAGCCATTTCAATAAAAAAATTATGGTTAAATGCTGATAAACAAAAATCATAAAACTGTAGCAATATGATGTAGTGCATAAATTTATACACACTTTTTTTGTACGAAAGCCCTGACAGACATACTTGTTTTTCTGCCTAAAACTTTATTTATAATATTTTCTGTATAATTATTTATTCATCTATTATCGATTATTTGATTTACAGTATTCAATAGTAAACAAAGAATTACGCCCATAATTTATGGTTGCTGAGTTATCTTTCTACTCAAAAACTAATGCATTAACTACTGAAATTTTTATTACTAAATATAGGCTAGTAATTGGCAAGGTATGCCATTGTAAGTTTTTTATGCCCTTGATCTTGTTCTATTTTTTCTGTCAACATTTCTGTGAGAATATTTTTATTTTAGATGAACCAAAACTCTTATTATAATAAGCTTTTGCATAATGAATAAATACTGAATAATTATTATGTCTTTTACACACCGATTTATACTTTGAGAATTGTAGATTTTTGCATAATTTTTCCAATCTGCCCGCGTATAAAAAGGAGTACATCTATCGTTTTTTGCTTAAAATTTACAAGTCAAACATAATTATATGCATTTGCCGTTTATTATTCCTATAGTATTTATATTTGGTTTGCTAAGGGATAACTAAAGTAAAAATTATATTTAGAAATCATTTAAATAGAAATTATTGTGTATATTGTAAACTATACGCTCAATGCTTTTTGCATAACATTTTATCACCTTTATTTATATGCGCAAAATTTATATAGTATTCTTTTACAGATACATTCTTTATTTATTCCTTTTTTAAGAAGACTGTCATTGAGAACAACCGCAAATACTCCTTAAAATGTACACAGATATACAAAAATTACAAGAAAATTTAATTTGGTTTATATACGACAATATTTGTTTTTTATTTAAGCCCATTTAATGCGTATAAAAATTTTATTAAGCGCATTATATCGCTTTATTAAACTATTCAAGTTTCGAAAATAATAATATTAACCCAGCGTTATTTATTACATTTTTAAACGTATTGCCCTACTTTTAATTTTTGGAGACCCAAACTAACCTACCCTAATATTTTTATTATCTAAAAAAATACGAACCGTAAAATAAGATGTAAATTATGTATCCCGAAACAACTGTACACGCGGAAAATGCATTTATTACGGAGAATGTAATTAAAAACGTTAGTTAGGTTGTTAATACAACATACAAATTTATTATACAAATACAAAAAAAACGTTAGTGTATAAAAAAAAATGATACAATGTAATAATAGACATTAAATTAATTTTGTTTTTTTTACGGAAACTTTTATATTTTTACTGTATAAATTTTTTTTGCAAATTCTAAATGCGCAAATTACAATTATGGTTTCAAATATAAAAGAAATACATTGAGCATCGTGTTGAAAAATAGATTCATTTCTGACAATGTATGCTTTATTCTTTATCATAATTTTGTTACAGCTGAATCAAAAAAAATAAGTGTATTAGCCTAAAGAACTTTACAGTAAGACAAGAAATGTTTTTTAAACGTTTTTTTGTTTTTTATGCTATAGTTTAACAGATATCACTTCTTCAAAATAATATTATAACTTTTGTCTAGGTTTAGACGAAAAAGCAAAACAGGTATAATTTACTAGGAACAGCGCAAAAATACGAGTATTATTGTATTTTCAAACCTACTATAAAGCGCAAATACCTTTTTTTTACCAAGTTTTTTTCGGCAAATAATTTGTCTATTTTTTGTTGCATTCAAATAAAGTCTTTACAAGCAGCTAATGTCTTCAATAAAAAAAACAGCTAAGAAAAAGTACAATTAGTAAAACACGTAAAAAAACATTCAAAAATACAACAGAAAGTATGTATTTTTATGTGAAAGCATATTTTGTAATCTTTTATAAAGAAACATCAAAATGAATATAGAACCAATTGTAAAGAAATGTAAGACTCGGGCGCAAACATGCCAAAAGAAGCATCTCCAATTGTGCACTTTGCATTCCAGCGCAGTAGTTGATGCATACCATGGTAATTTTTATATGTTTAAAATATTGCATCTCTTTGTAGAGGTTGTATATACAACAAACGAATGTCAAAAAACTAGCTTTTTTGTATATAATACGCACTTAAAAAAAAATCGAACGCAAAAATTACCATTTTTTGCATAAAATTTGCATAATGTAAAGCTTAACTGACGGTAGATATTTTTTGTAAGACAAGTTTTTAGATATAAGATTCTTTTACTACAAGAATTTATGTGAATTTTATGCACTTTATAAAAAAAAAACAAACGAAACATCGGTATCTATTTTCAATTAAACCAAAGATGCTTTTATGTGTATATATTGGCCTCAAAAAGCATTTTTTACAACAAAACAAATACATGTATATATAACAATGTACACGTGAAAAACAAACTAGGGTAAAAATTTTTGACACACAAAAATTTCAAGGTACTTTTTTTTGCTCAAAAGTACAAAAAAAAATGAATAAAGATACGTATTTTAAAAAATTGTGTTTTAAAGTATTTTTTAAATTAATCTTGTAGATAAGCATACGTAGCAATTTCGTTTATATATTTGCGATAAAATTCAGTTTTTTTTTTTCTTACGGGAAAGTACATGAGAAACATAATTATCGTTTGAAATCTACCAATGAAGACATTCTGATGCGACGAAAAAAATAAACGTTTATTAGAATAGGTATACAGGTTCCTATCTTTTTCGTTGTAGTTTTTTAATAAGTCTATATAGTCAGAATCACTAATTAATGGCAAATTTTTTAAAAAATTATTAAGAGCCTTTCTTTTTTTGACATTTTAAATAATGGAATACCCGAAAGAAACGAAACTCTACAAAAAACTTATATAAGATTTTCACACGAATGTAAATGCAGATTTGGATTAGAAAAAGTTTTTTACAATGTATAGGAAAAAGAGGCGTTAATGAAAAGTCAAAAAAAACTAAGCCTGTGTCTTTTGTTTATAAAAAAAAACTTTCTTAAAAAAGTTTTAACTTTGAAAACTAATCGAACTTATTATACTAGCCTCGAAAATTAGTGTCTTTAAAAAATTTAGTCTAGACTAGTTTCTTAAAAAAATCGATTTTACGGCTAGAAAAAAAGAAATCGATTCCTTTTAAAAAAACCAATTTCTTTAAGAAAGTTTTCTTTGTACAAAAAAAAAACGCCTTTAAATATTGACACTTACTTTGTCTTGTTCTCTTTTTACTATATCAGTAAATTAATACTATATACATGGTTCTTTTTGCAATAATATCATATTCGAAAAACAATAAAACAGCAGCATATAGTAAATTTTGATAATCGTTGTATCTACTTCGCATTTTTTTAAAAAATACTAACGTTTGTTTTTTTCCTTGATACATAAAAAAAACGCAACAAAAGGCGAAAAAATGTTATCATTTTTGATATATTAAATTGTCATTGTTATTGTATAATTTTTTTGATATACTAGGTTTTATAGTAATTTTTGGTGCGTATTTGCATTTTGTGTATGTAAAGATATGACTCATTGTAAAAAAAATTAGAAAAAAACGTTTTTGTATTTTTTCGATATATCAAGAACACAAAAAAGTATATATAAGAAATATCATATTTGTATGATTTGATATATCATAAATGTAAAAACTTCTAATATAAGTAAAATATACTGCGTAAAAAAGTAAAATCAAAAAAAAAAGTTACATTTAGGAGCATAAAAAAATTAACCATGTAAACAATAATTGTGTTCAAAACTAAGCATAGATAAATACACTAAAAAAAAAAAAAACATATAACAGGTATTACGGATGGTAGCAAATCGTACTAAAAAACATAAAACGAACAAATTAAACGAACGAGCTATGAAAATCAGATTACATTTTTTTGTGTTCTGCAACAGGTGAACTGGTGATTTACTGCAGATTTGCAGTACTGGACAAAGTTTTTTGTCTCTGGTAAAAAGATTACTCACGTTAAATAAAATCTGTAATATAATATACGTAATACTTGTGTGCACATTGAAAATAACAAAAGTCACTTTATGCAAACACCTGATAATATGAGTTTTACTTTTTACATCTACATTAGATATTAAAAAAATGCTGCTTTATTAAAAAAAAAAAGTTTAGCGACTTTTTATCTTTAAGTCGTTTTTTATCATGTTATATAAGTTCGTACAGAAATATGAAACATAAAAATGCAGTTCTATGTACTATGTTGCCGTTACTATGCCTTAATGCGTCATACCCCTTTATAGGTAAGTTTAAATCGTAAATAATAAAATTCTGCAGGTATTAAATGTTTCTGGCTCCGTATCAATAAAAAAACCTTGTTAATTATGTCACTATTTAAGAATTTCACAATGATCCGATATGTAGACAATAAACGATGGCTTTCCGCTTAACGTGCAATCTATAGTTTTTCGTGTATAGAAATATTTTGTAATACAATTATATTGTATTTTGCAATAATATTTTTTGTACGTATTGTACGGATCAATGCCTTAGCATGATCCCCATGAGTAATATTAATGCATTCTTAAGTGGTCAAAGACTTAAGTATTTCGTCTATCTAGCTTTTACAACGCTGTTGGCGTAGTGGCCATCGACCTTACTACCACTATGCATGTTGCGCGTTCGATTCCGTGGGGGTGCCATAAACCCTTGGTGACTCTTAAGGCAGAAGAAATGTGCGCGTATAAGCAGCTATATAATAATAGGAAAAGAGGCAAGTGCAATTTGCTTATCCCCGGCCTAGCCCTAATGGTTAGTTAAAGGGTTATCGAGGAAATAGGCCTTTTTGATACTGATTAAAAGCATGTTGCATTAAGAGATAGGGTTTGTATAAAAAAACGTTAATTAAAAAATAGATCATATTCTAATGCCATCTATTACCGGACGTAAGCCGAAGTCCTGAAGCAAGGGGACGCTTAATCCAATGCGTATTATAATAAATTTTACAGAACTTAATCTTAATCTTTTTATTACAACTTTTTAATATTTCTGCTAAATTATAATATACATTGTTTTTAAACAGATTGGTCATAGTAGTTTGCTGCTTTAAACAAACCGTGTTACTAACTTTTCATTACAAGACAATAAGCAGCTATATATTAAAATACATGATTTTTTTTGCAACCAATTCTTACACAACATAGGCTTCAACTACATTGCTTGGGTTGGATAAGGCTGCTGGCGTTCAAATTAATGTGCAATTCATCTTAGGAGTCATTTGAAAGATACGTTATTTATTAAAAAACTATTTCCTTATGTGGAAATATTCAAACCTAAAACACCAATCAGGTTATGTTCTTTATATTTCTATTCTAAAACCTGATCCATACAGAAGATGAATCAATAGTTATCTTAACTACCAAACAACTATACAAAAAATGTGTAACGACAATGCCTATTTGTTCAAAGCCAAGTGCTCAAAAGTTGTTTCCTGCGGCGCCATTGCGTTTTGCTACGCAACACTCTTGCACCATGCTGTGCTAGCTTTTTCGACCAGCTATAAGTGGGTATACAAACGTCAAATATGTACGATCTACTAGGTTTTGATTTTTGTTTGCGTGTTTAGATATTCTATTCAACAAACATTCACTGGGCAACTCGTATTAAGCTGCATTGCATGTCTTTGAATAATATAATTACTGTGATGCCTTACTTCATACGCATTACCGTATACACTTTTTTCGATATACCTTTTTGGCTTTACTTTGGATTTTTTTTAGATGTTTTAAGCTCATCTCATAAAAGGACTTTATCTACTCGTGTAAAGGTTTTTGCATTTTTTGTAAATTCTCGTAATTCTTATGCATATCGCTTCGTTTGTACTTTTACTCTATCACAATTATGTGCTAGAACAGCATCATACAGTGTACATTCCTATACCTCGGTGTATTCTCTATTTATTAACTCAACAACACTACTTATGTTTACTTTTGGTTGGCATTTAAATCTGTTAAGGGCATTTCGTATTGTTCTGTTAGCTCGCTTGACGCGGCGTTACTTTTATAATAACATGTATGACAAACTGATGACAACATCTACTGAATCTTTATATTTAGATAAAAAATCATTTGAACCCCCCATGTATTGTCTGTAAGTATTGTTCAAAATGGGCATTTATTTTTATATATATCGCTTATACAAATATTGACCTTACTTGCTTCTTTAGTTGAAAAATCTCTTGCAAAAATTTAACGTGTCACATAAGGTATAGCTACTGCTTTCTTTTTCTTTGCAGACATTACGAATAGATCACAAGCTAGCTTATCTCTTGGTTTTTCAACCACAACAAATTCACATGTTTTACCATTCTTTCTATCGCGTCATTGACATTATGTACAATTTGAAAAAATCCGCTTTAACTTCGTTTTGTTAAGAACAAAATTATTTGCATTAAGATCTTTTAAAATTGACGGTCAATGATTTCGTTGTTCATGGAACTATATCACATAAACTCCTGAGGAAACACAACAAAGTACAGACATTTTCTTAGTTTTTATGGAAAAATCAGTATACGAAAAATATAAAGAATAAACACAAAAGTCTTAAACTATAAAAAATATTAAGAAAAGCATACAAAAAGCAACAATAAAAATTTGTCTCATTTTTTAGAAAAAAGATTAAAAGAAAAGTGTGCGCTTTTTTTTAGTTTTCCATTTTAATAAAAATATGAAAAATCAAAAAAAAATAATTTTTTTTTTTTAATAAATAATGCACTTTTGATACTTATAAGACATTTTCGAAAAAAACGGATTTTCACGTATATATTTTTTTTGGAGTTAAATATCAGTTTTTTATCATTCTCCCTGGCCGCATTCCTCATGCATGTTGTCATGCTTACATTTTTAGTTTGGCAAGTCTCGGCGGGTTGATGTGTCTGTAAGTGTAATCTGCTCAAGGTATCAGATATGATAACTTCTTTACCAGGTATGTTTCTTTTTTAAAAGTTAAATTTGTTAAGCCTATCGTGCCATCTTTGCACTCTAGGCGATCCAAATTCCTTTTATGTTTTTATTTCTAGAAACGGTTTGTATCAGTAACCAGTGTAAATTCCTATGGTACAAAAAAACTAAACTGCATCATACCTTATAGAGCTGCTAAACTTCTCATTCAGTAATACCAAATTTTTTTTAGCAGAAAAAACCATTCTGCTGGCAAATGATACACGGTGGAGACCTTGAGACAAAACTTTATCAATCTTAGTTATGAAGGCGTCAGTTTAAAATACAAGTTAGTCACGCAAGTTGGGATGCAATGTTTTTAATCTTTATCCATTTATGTTCGATGTTGTTAAATGGACAATCGGCTTCATCATTCCATTTATACTGTTTATTTTTTCTAGTAGCAGGTAGAGTGACTTAAACATCTCTGTGATTTTTTCATTAAAAATTCTGTCATAATTGCACATACCAATAAAGCTTTAGAGTTTTCTACGGATCGAGGGAATTGATAATCTATTAATTTTTGTGCTTTTGTGTACTCGATTAATACTAGTATTGCATATAATATAGCCATTAAAAAATACAGCTTAGCCAATCATCATATGTTTAATTGGCATTTCTTCAAATCTATTCGTTGCTAATATTTCTTCAATCTTAACAGTATTAGCAGCTAATTTTTTCCGAAAAAGCAAAAATTAAAAAAAATCTATAACTACTACACGATTGTATTTAAAAAGTCTCGCATACATAATTATATTGCTTGCTGGAAAATTGCAGGCGAATTCTTATATACTTGTGGCTTCATTTAAAACTGCATAATTTGCTGCTGAGTAA
Source organism: Agrenia bidenticulata (assembly GCA_034694785.1). Classification (NCBI taxonomy): domain Eukaryota; kingdom Metazoa; phylum Arthropoda; class Collembola; order Entomobryomorpha; family Isotomidae; genus Agrenia; species Agrenia bidenticulata. The sequence continues at coordinate 22,603 of JAQFYM010001571.1, read as the reverse complement.
AATGCTATTTTTTCATTATCCGCACTTCTAATGGACAAATGATAAGACCTCTTATAAACACTTCAAAATAAAAAACTTTTGATATCTTAATATTGATAATAATCGAATATTCTAGTTTTTTCGCATTCATCTACAGTTACTAAGGTGTTTGGCCTGTAAAAATTTACTGTAAACCTTATAGATGTATTTGCTTTGTGTGTGTGAACTACTGGATTTGCACCATTTGCATTATGAATCTTCTATTATGCCTTTTTATAAAATCCTTACATAACTCGTCAAATTCTTTCTTATCCTTGTAAGTTTACATCGACCACGTCTAGTTTATCGTTGACTTTTGTTTTCTTTCCCATAATTATTAAATACTGATATTGTAGCAAAACTGTCGTATTTTGCCAGTTGTTAACTTGCCAATTAAAATCTCACTTGAATTCATGTACTTTATGATGTAAAACTTGTCTTCACACACCATATCTTGATAATCGAAAAGATTTCTAATGAAAGTATGTGCTTTCATAATAATATCCAGCAGTATGTCTAAATTCTTTTTTTTTCATTCTCAATCTAAACCTCTAAGAAATGGTCTAACATGGGGAAATTTATAAGCAAATTTGAGAATTCTCTGTTAAAAAAAGACCACAAAATGATGTAATTAATAAGGATAAAAAATTCTTACGTGTATGTATCGTTCCAATTGCTTGTTCCACAAAACTTCTTTTCGTTTCTGCATCGGTTTGATTAAAGTCCTTTAACAATACAATTACAACCCTACTAGGTTGGCAACTTTAACTAATTTTTTCCTATATTAGTCTGACATTTCTCTTTATTGCAACTTGCCTTGTATCAACGCAAAGCTTTTTGTGTTCTTCTCACATTCTTACATACTACTCTGGATCGCATAAACTGTTATATCTAGACTATATAGCAGCATATCAATATGCTACGGAGGACGGCAAATTATTACAGCTCTCATAAATAGAGCACTCTCAATTCTTTTGTACTTGCACCATTCACTTATTCTTTTTATATACTGTGACCATTTTTCATCTTGCAACTGTTTATGCTGGTCTAAGCATTTTCCGGTTAAAAAAACATTAGAATCTGCTTTTTCTACGACCAAATATTTGTAACGTGATTATAATTCCGTTTTTACTTACCAATCCTAAATATCTCGGGCACCTCTGTACGCCACAATATATATTTTGACCCTTTTTTTTCCTGAAATTCTTCTCCATTCTATATAAAAAACATGATTTTCTTGACGTACTCTTTCTTTATTCTTTTTTTAGGACACGCTTTGTTATAGAAGTACCTAAGTCTACACTTTGTTTTGAGCTTTTTTTACTCGTGCGTTCTTTCTTTGACTCTGGTTTTCCACAATCAACATCATCTGGTCTTTCTGGACTAAAATTGGATGAAGCAGCGGGGTCGAGTTAATTTTAATTGGTTTTTAGATTTCATTTGAAAAAAACGTTATTTATTTTTGAACTATTTCCTTATATGGGATAAAAAAAACTAAAACACCAATCAGGCGATGTTTTTTTGTTTCCTTGTCTGAAACCAATACCATGAATAAAATGACCTATAGTTTTCCTAACTACCCAACTCTACAAAAATGTTGCACGACAATGTCTATTCTTTTAACGCAAATGCATTTAAATTTCCGTTTGCGGCTCCATCATAATTTACTTCGTATTTCATTGACGCCCCGCTATGCTTGCATTCCACATAGCTAAAAAAGCCAATGGCAAACGTCAAATAAGTACGCTCATATATGTGTAGGTCCTTTTTGCGTGTTCTAGATAATCATGAACATAACCGCTTGTTTTTGTGCTAATGCGTGTAACAGGAAAGCAAGAAAAAGGCATACGTATAGAGTTGGCTAAAAAAACTAGTTCGAAAAATTTATTGTACTTCTTCTATTGTTTTTATCTTTTTGTCTTAGAATTATCCTTTTTACATCTTCATGTCACCTAAAATATTGGCATTCGTTACAAATTATTGCAACAATGCCTTTTATTAATTGCAAGACGTTTTTAGCAAATGATATATCAGCGCATGGGAATACATTTTTTGCAGGTTCGAAACCCTAAAACGTCATGTAATAAATGTTTTTGTTTTGTATATTAATGTAGTTTCTGTAAAGTTTAGCCCAAAGTTGACCAATTCCAAAATTTTCGGTCGATCAAAACTATATCTTGCTTTACTTTTTTGTGTATAATTGTATGTTGTCCGTTGCTGTCAACGGGGTTAAAAAAGAATCTTTTACACAAGTGTAAATACACAATGTGAATCATTCTGGATCTTTGCATCCTTATAACTGCCTTCTTGATATGGAATACTTTATGTGCTTTTTTTCATATTTTCTCGTTAGTTAATGCATAGAAAACAAATAGTTGTTTACCATTTCTTTAAGAAAAATGTGACGTAATAAAATTTTAAAATTACCTAATGGAATTACAGGATGCAAAGAAATTAAAGTAATTTACTTTTGTTTTACATATGTTTGTTATAACCAGCGGTGCTTTTCAGGTTGGATATGGGGGGGGGCTCCGCCCCCCCCTGGAAAATTTTTTATATTGCTTTTTTTTTGTTTTTTTGTTAGAAATTACATTCAAAAAAAAATAATATTTTTTAAGCCCCCCCTAAAAAAAATTAAATTTTTTAGGCCCCCCCCCAGAAAAAAAATTTGAAAAGCACCACTGGTTATAACGCCAAGAATGTTAAAATAAGGACTAAAAAAATGACAATTAAAACAAAAATTGTTGAATATCTTCTAAAAAAACACTTAAATGTGTAGTTTTTTGTGCAAAACTGTTAGCGCGATTTACATTTTTTATATAAAATCTACTTATATTTAACTAAAACAACAAAAGGTAAAAAAATAGAAGGCGAATATAACCAAATTGTCATCGACGAATTTTTTAATAGTTTTATATTTTATAAATACCAATAAATGACTTAAAGAGCTTACTGTAGTTGTAATTAACAAAATGGAAAAAAATTTTGCGTAGAAAAACATCTAGTGTTTAAAAAAATCAAAAAGAAAATTTCCTGCTTAAGAATATGTACCACTTAGCTAATTCTTAATGTTCCATTAACAAATTATTGCAATTTTATATAGTATTTGATACCATTAGAGATTATTTCGATAATTTGTTTTTAATTGCAATTTATAACTTTATATTAGCTCTGTAAATATCCCCAAAAAAAAAGGTTGGTAAAAAAGGATATTTCAGATGGTAAAACGAGGAAAAAAGTATGCCGAGATTATATACCAAACATGCGACTGATAACAAAATGTTACCGAATAATACATAAAACAATTTCTTCTTGCTGTATTTTTAAACCCTCGTTTGTATGTGAAAAAGTTTACACAACAGAAAAATATTCTTTTCGATATATATAGTCGATTCTAGTTACGATATTTATGGTTTGCGTATCGTTGAAACAGGTTTAATCCAAAACAGGTTAAATTTTAACAAACATAAGTACTTTATACCTGAAATGCAACCTCTTAAATGGTTTTGTAATATTACAACTTATATGCGAAAATATATCTTTCAACCTTTTTTTTATTTATAGTCGCTTTTAATTTAATCTAAAATATTTACTAAGTATAATAAATAAATGAACTTTTGCAATGCCCAAAAGAAACCCAAAATACGTGTTTAAAAACTACGACTTGTGTTTTTTTCATACAATTAGTCACATGTTTATTGGACCTCTATTGATGTCATAAAAAAACTGCACATTTTTACATGATAAAACGAGATTATGTGCTCTTGAGCCGTTTTTATTTGCAGAAAACTGTACTCACATGCATACCATGCTAATGTGCACAAATTTTATGTTTTGGTCTGGCATGACTTATATTTTTTTTACGATGCGCTTAAAATGAACTTAATTTTTTTTTTGATTTTTTACTCTTTTAGTTACTAATCTTTTTATTAAAACGATTTATTAATATTTTTTTGTTTAATACTCTTACCGCTTGTAAAGAAAATAACCTCTCTTTCTCTAAAGAAATTTTCTATTTAAGCCTTTTTTCTAAATAAGTTTTCCTAATGCTTAACTTTGACAACCAAATAGCAGTAAGTAAAATTTTTAATTAACACCGGATCATATACACTTTAAAACACTACAAGTGACAATAGCTTTGCACAGAAAAATATGTTTTGCACATGTAGAGTTAATATACAACTGTTTTTTTATTACATCTTATACAATATATATCATGATTTACAAAACGCATAGTTTTTATCAATTTTAACGTTTTCAAAAAACATTACGAAAATAATTTTTGCATTTAAAAGTAACCAAATTTACTAAAAAGCGTAAAAGAATATTATATTGACAAAAAAATAATTTGTCGCAGATACAAATACAACAAGAATTAAATCAATCGGACACAACCATGTCCTACAATAAAAAACGTTGCAGGTTAAAGGAGATGCGTCATAAGGTGTACGATATGTGCTATTTTTATGCTGTATGCATGTATTGTGTTTTTTTAAGTGCTGTTACATGTTTTATGGTCGATTCAAATGTAAAGTGCATAATTTACTATATCATATAGTGTCTAAATTTTTAAAAAAGCTTAAAAGCTAAACATATTGATACTAAAAACAAAACTATATACATTGCTGGAATGTTATTTGTCAAAACAAAACATACTTACGAGACAATAAAACATAAAAAAGCCGCATAAAAAAAATAATTATAATTTTTGTAGAATTTTATTTTAAAATTTGTCTTAAAAAATACTAGAATGGTTTTGTTATATGATATGTGCAAAAAATACGTATTTTACGATTAATTAGTATTTCGACAAATTACAAACAAAAAAGATGAAAACTTAAAAAAACCATACTTAATGCAATTAAAAAGGCATAAAAGTCTTTAAATACAATAAGCTGTCAAGTCCACGTATATAAAAATAGTGTTTTAACTCAGTTCATAAAAAAAAATACTCGGAATGCCTTGAAGATTTTTTTTGGTAAATGATGCAAATCTGTAGTAAAATTATAAAATGCCGAGAAAATATTTACAAACTGAAAACAAGTATATTAACCACCCAACACAGCATTTACCTTTTCAAAACATGTTGGTGAATTTTTTATAGGCTAAAAAAAAGTCCCTATGTACGAATTTTTCTTCAAGTATAAAATAGACGAACAGTTAGTATTTGAGGTACAGCAATGCGTTTATTTTAGCAACGTTTACAAGGTATGATCTTAAAGTAGATTTTGTAACCGTAAAACTTAAAAAAAGAAAATATGATTGTGAATCGACTAGCTAGATCTTTTGCAAACAAAGTAGATACAGTGCAAAAGTCTCCTACAGATAGACGAGTGTCAAGTCGGTCAAGCTGGTTTTTTTACAAAGCGGGTCAGACATTCATTTACACAATGAAAAAAAAAGAATAATAAAGCCTGCTTTTACGTTTTCCAGTGTGTGTGAATAATAAAATTTGTATATTTTTTTTGCGACTGGTGTGTATAATATTGAGTAAAAAAACTACTAAGCTGCAGTGTATTAATTGTTTTTTATGTCACCATTAAACTTAGCTAGGAGAAATTTGTATTAATAACTAATGTATGCTTCTTTTTATGACGAGTGTCTTTTTTTGTATTTTTACCAAAGGGTGTTTTATATTCTTTTGTAAAATAGCGATTCAAAAAAAAGGACCTGACAAAAAATAAGCTGTGTTTTAAACATATTTTAAAAGAAGAAAAATTACAAAAAACATGAATTTACAATGTTTTTTTTGCTGTTAATTTTTATGACTACTTTAATGTTTTTTGGAGGCTTCGTTTTTTATTTTATAAAGAAACAAAAAAATACACATTTGCAATTTTTCGTAGTGAAAGGTTATATTAAATAAGATAAAGCTTTATACAGTGTATAAAGTACAAAAACCAATAAAATATTACCTCGCTTTCAGTATGAGTTATAACATTCATTTGTATATATTTAACACTTCGCATTAATATTGATATTTATAATTGAATTTTGTATGCATTGGCTATAGGTATAAGTAATAAAATATTCGAGTTTGTTGTCTTAATGAAAGGAAATAACATTTTTTTATGTAAAGCGTTTTTTTAAAGCACGATAACTTTTAGTGTACGTTATAAATCGTACAAAAAAAAAAACTATGCCGAAAATATAATAAGCGAATGTTATTATTGTCAAACTTTGTGTTTTTTGTCAAAAAACAAAGTTTTTTTATTGATACATATTTTTCTTAAATTGATGACGTAATTATATTTTTACAAAAATGTGCAAAAAAAAAATTTAAAAATAAAAATCTGCAGCGACAACTTAAATGTAAATTTATTCAAAATATTTAGAGCTAGTGCTTATAGAAGATACATAAATGAACAAAGATAACTTTTTATGTGTAAATATATACACTAATTCAAATTAAAAAATGGATGAAAGAAAAAATACATGTTCGCTTGTGTAACTTAGTGCAAAAAAAAAAAACAAAACAGTGTAATTGTGCGCGAAATTTTACAAAACAGCAATTAATCCTACTCTGTATATAAAAGAAAGTTTTTAAGACCTGTACGGTGTTTTTTATTACTTTATAAGCATAAAATACTGGACCTAATTTTTTTCAAAACTACCTGCAATGATATCAATATAATCCAATAACATTTTAAATATGACTGAAGTGTATAACGCACTTTAAAAAACATAAAAAAATACAAAAAACATATTAAAGTATTAAGGTTTATTGCGACAAGTGCAATTTTCTATACATTTTGACATATGTTAACCCGTTGTTACTATTTTTTAACTACGATAATAATAGAATTCGCAACGCTTTTATTATTTAATTGTTTTAAAAAGATATAGATTCTCTTATTGTCAACATAAAATTGTTATTCACTAAAAAACACAGGCAATCTATTGTGTAACAAGTTTTTCTACGAGTCTACAGCTCTTTTTTTACTTTATCTTATACCAATATATTTAAATATAACATGATAGTGTTTCTTTATATAAGATTTACAGTTAAAAATTAAATTTAGACTCAGGAGCAAAAAAATTCGTATATTATCACTTGTACAGAAAAAAAATTACAAAATAAACTGTATATTAGCTATTAAATTAATGTTTTTCTTCTTGAACTTTTTTTTCATATTCAAGACTATTCCTGTAGTAAATCGGTATGGGTACCTGATTTATTTATACATGTTCTTGTATTGATATATATATTTATATCGCGGCTATGTTTTTATGCGTCATATAGCTTCATATTACACTTTTTTCAACATATGGGTTTTAGTTTAAATCCGAATATTTTATTTTATTTATTTGTGATATTGGACCTTAACTAGTTTATGCAACGGTATTAAGACATATTATGCACTTTTTTTTCAATTATGGAAGACAAATGTAACATTTATAATCCAAGTATAGAAATGTCTAATAAAACTCGAGGTCATATTTAATTTTATTTACCTTGGTCAATAGAATTAATTAATGATAATGAAACAACCAATTACAAATTTGACATGTATAAAAAAAAATATTGTCACTCCAAGATATAAGCCTTTTTTTTTTAATCTATGCTTACGAATGTGTAAAATATTGTCGCGCGCTGTGCCGGCGACCCATGCTACACGGGTTTTTTTGGGGCAAAAAAACCAAAAAAATAACAGTAAAGTATGATTTTAAAAACCACAAAATGTTTAATATACTCACTATAACCTTTATAAAAGCATATTTTAAAAAAATGGTTAGTTTTTAGCAAAAATATTTTTTCCAATAAAAAACTAAAATTATTTTATTTTTTTTAGTATATAAAGTACTTTTATGTGGTTATTTACCATATGTTACGTTTTCCGTATCCAATTATTTTCTGGCATTTTACCCCGTTCAGCATGGGTCCCCGGCACAGCGCGCGACAAATATTAATGCCAGTTTTTTATGCCTAAAAAAAATTACCTAATTTTTTACTAAGGCTAACCTTTAACTTCTGTTTTCACGCAAAAAAACCTTTGCTGAAAAAATTAAAAAAGAATTCTTGTATCCAAATCGATTATAACGCTTTCCTCAAGTAAAATATTGCATCTGTATATGTTCTAAAATATTATCAAACCTTGTGGTTATCAACCGTGTTTTTGTAATTATATGCTTGTTATTTATCTATGACTTTTTTAATTGTACAAAAAGTATGTTAAGATACCTGCAACCAAAAATTTTATATAACCTAGTAAACAAATATACAAAATGTGCAGCAACGACTAATAAATGTTTAAAAAAGTCGTTTTTTCTTGTACTGCTTTTCCTATATTACAAATAAACATCGAAAAACATCAAAAAACCTTTAAAAGTCAAAAAAAGTTTTAATACGCAATCAATAGACAAATAAAAACAAATTAAAATGATATGAGTGCAACTAATTATATTTTGTATAACCTAATACTAAAATACCAAATAAAATTTTTCAATTATCTTAAACTAACAGTGATTATTTACAAATAAAAAACTTGCACAAAAAATATCTGTATAAATTTCTATCGAAACAATTATGCTACAAAAAAGTGTTAAGAGCATAAAAAAAATCATAAAAACTTAAAACAGAGCCCCGCAAATGGGCTCGGTAGGGGCATAAAAAAAATAATTAGCATAATATAAGAGACATCCACATAGGTGAAACCTATTTAAATTAAATTATGTCGTTACTAGATACTTGTTATTATAATTGAATTCAAGTTAGTCAATTTATTTATGTGACTATTGTGAATTCTATGTTTTCCACCGAGCCCCGTTGCGGTGCTCTGACTTAGAGTATATGTTCAACGTTTCATTGAATCTTTAGATATATTGCCTGCTATAAAAACAATCGCTTGTCTTATATGTAAATGCTTCGCACTACAACAAACTATTATAAATGTCTAATGGCAAGTATTTACTACTTGTAGCAATATTATTATCACGAAAAAGTGTATCAACAAGAAAGCTGTGTGAAATACATTTTTTTGTGTATTTTTTTTTGTATTAGAAACGAAAAGTGGATCCGACTTACGTTTCTCACTCATTGTCGTGCATTATTCAGAAATCAGTATGCTATGGGAAAAGCCTTAATTTACAGCTTAGCTCTAACATTAAATTTTGTAAAAAGGCATAATCGTATATTTACAATGTTACAAAAACGTGTACATGCAAAACATTAAATTTAAGTAAATGTACATTTTCAATTATCATTTAGTATATTCGTAAACTTATATTTATTTATGAATGTTTTTTTTACATGTGTGTATAAACTAAAAGAATTAATTTTCTTTAACGCAAAAAAAAAACAAGGTATACTGTGATGCTGTAAGGGTTTAATACAATTTGCAGTACGTTGCTTGTTTGTGATACTTTTTTGTGTGTAGGAAAGCTACAGATAGTGCATATCACAGTCTAATGATTAAGAAAAGCTATATTAAACACGTCTTCTACATACACGCAACATGTTTTTTAACACATCCTAAAATATCTGTACGTATTATACTTGGTGGGAGTTCAACTGGCGTGCGATGACTGTTTTATAACTTTTATTTTAATTTCACGTATTAAGACCCCCAAGAAAAAATAATTTGTGGTGTTATAATTTTTTATTCAGTTTTTATTACAAGAAAAAAAAAAGGTCACTTGCATATAAAAAATACAGAATAAATATATCAATTGTTCGAGAGTTTTTTTTTATTTCAAAAAAGAACAAAAAATATATAACATATCCTTTCACTACGTATTGGCTGCGTAAAAGTTCTATTGTATCGCATTGTCATTTATGATCTGGTTTTTAAGGTAGAGATTTGCATAATTTGCAAAACATGATGCGCACTGAATATAAATATAAAGATATGGTCTAGTTACAAAAATACTTAATTAGCAAAAATGTGTGCATAATATTTATTTATTTACCTTTTGTATAAATTAGATGTTTTATTGATTTGCAAAAATTATTCTAGTGTATGAAAATGCATAATCAAAAATTTTATGGGTTTCTATACACAATAGTACAGAAAAAAAACATACATAAACATAGAAATTATCTATTTGTATACGCAATTTTTTTAATAATATTACTAACTTTTATGTAACAGTATGATATATTTATTTTTTTTTAATATACAGTACAAAAATTTCTTGCTTTTGACTTTTGCAATAGAAAAACGTTAACCAAAGCTTTACCAAAAACTTTTGAAACGGAGCGTGTCGTTTAACAAAAAAGACCTGTATGAGTATTAACGTTTATATATGAGTACAAAGATTTGCATTTTAGCACATATATATAGATTTGTACCATATAAAAAGTGTAAATAGCAATTAAACATTTAAGAAAAGGCAAAGTATACACAATCAAATTTTTTTTTATTAAAAAAAACTAAAGAAAACTAAAAGTTTTTACTAAAAGTATTTTTTTTTGTATATTCTAAAAAAAACAAACATATTACTTCTTTTTTTTTAAAAAAAATGCAAACAATTTTAAAGTATTTTATAAACAAATGTCAAAAATTACTTAAATTGCAAACATAAAGCACATTGTATTCCCTAAACTACAAAAAATTACTTTTTCGTAGCATTTATATCTACAATGCAATAACAAAAAAATGGATTCTACACAATGTTTACGATTTGCTGTAGTTTGACAGAAAAAACAGACAATTGCGTTCAATAAAAAAAACAAATATGTAAATGCAGCATTTCATGCATACAAAAGAATCAGACTGAATTTGTTTAAAATTGACTTTTGGATATAGCTGGCTTAGAACCTAAAGTAGATTTTTGCTCGCAAGAAGAATATATCAAATGATCTTGTTATTTTTTTCTGTTTTTTTTTTTTTCGTCGACTTTTAGCTATTGGTTATTTATAAACTATCAAATTTGTATTCTTCTTTTCCTTTTTTGGCCAATCATTTTTTAAACCAATATAAATAAATTACCAATCAAACGACGCTTAGTCGCTGGCTCTTGTGCATCTGTCTTACAGCATGCCAGACCGACTCCGTCCGTCGTTTGCTTTCCGGGTGATGCTTAAGAGCCGTTCCCTCGATTTGTGCTCGGAGCCAAATAATTCTGCATCAATGCCGACATATATCGTTTCTGGTTTGGCAATACTGCAAAAAATAGAAAATATACAAAAATTGCACCAACATGGACCAAATATAATATTCTGTTTAAAACCCAAAAAAAAAAGCTTTGTGGTATATGTTTGTAAGTTGTAAAACTGTATGCCTGACATCTACAGGACTACTTGTTGCTGCCTGAAAATACAAAAAAAAGCCGAATAAAATTCTAAACAATTTTATTTTAAAAAAAGATTACTTGTGTAGCGTCATCCAATCGTTTCATCTAAAGAGACATTATAAAATATGTATACATACTTGTTACAAAAAAGTACAAAATAACTGTTTTTTTAATAACTTTAATACCCATAAATTTTCTTAATTTAATCGTAAGCTTGCATGTATCGCAGTTTCAAAAAAATATATTACTCTTTTGAAATAGCAGCTTATTTGTTGTTTCTTATAGATGTTTATGTTTTTTTTTATACAATAGGCGACCAGAAAAAAACTAGAAAGCAAAATATCAATACACTTACATTTTATATAAACCGAAAAAAAATGCGGCGTTGTTCTCTTCAATAGTCTGTTCTTTATATTGCAAGTTAAACAACTATCATTACTAGGAATACTAAATACTTTGTAATTTAGAAAGTTATAACTTACCTTTTTTTTCGAAAAGACTATTAATTTACAAATTTTTAATACTAATAAAGTTTATTTAAAATGCGTTAAGATTTTGAATAAATTTATCATTCATTAGTACATGTTTCTAGTATAGTACATGTGTTTTACCAATAAGCAAATTCGGCATTATATACTAGTTTTATGTTTTGGCTTTAGAAAAGTGGAAGTAAGTACGCAAAAAGACAAAAACAGACACTTTATATATTTTTAGCGGTAAAAATCAGTAAAAAGGTAAATTAAGTGTAAAACATGGTCTGAAAGTATAATAATACTAGTTTTTTCTTTATAATAGTAAGTTAAATACAGTAACAGGGTATTTGATTTTTGTTGCACACTATGATACGTGTTTGCTTTTTAACAAAATTATTTTTAAAATAAGGACAAAATTAGAAAAAACAAATAAATACATAGAATGAAATTTAGAATCGCTAAATAATTTATTGTCTAGAAATCAAAAAAAAATAAATGTGTGTTTTTTCTGCAAAAAAAAGATGCACGTTTTACTACAAAAAAAAAGTAAAGAAACATGAAGTAAAGCTGTTTTTTGACAACATGCATATTTTTTTAGATTTTATTATAATCATTAAAATGTAAAAAATATATAATTTAAAGTATAATACATTCAGGTAATTCAAAACAATTTATCCAGTTTATTAGATTTATTGGGTAATTTTGACCATACAAAGGAAAAAATGCTGCACCGTTTTTTTTTGGTTAAATATCCGTTTGCTACTTTTTATACTTACCAGCGTAAAAATACCCTTATAAATTGATAGTGTAATGTTTTTGATAGTTAAAAACGTATAACTAAAAAACCTAAAAACAAGGGTTGCAAATAAGAGCGACAAAAAAAAATGAAAAAAATTGAAATTATAAGTAACATTGACAAACTTCAAGAAAATATGTTTTATATTTTGCAAGCCGTACGTCTTATCGATTAAGATATTGCGTTTTGATTAAGATTTTTGCGTAAGTTGCGTTTATGCATAAAAAAACGCACAAAAGGCACAAAACAGTCAGATATGACACTAAACTTGCGTAAAAGATTATTAAATACGTACATTTTTCATGAGTTCACAGCACAAAAAACGATTTTTTATTTTAAATGTTGTAATCGTGACAACTCTGCTTATTCGCACTGCGCCAAAACGTATTTAGCACATCTTTATGTCTCCCGAGTTGAAATCTAGGCAAGTTATGCATGAATTAGTTACGGCATACGGGTATAAAGCATTATTTTGCGCTGTAAGCATCGTACAAAATGTACTTATACGTACAAAGAATCTCCAAAGTGTGTGTTTTCCATGAAGTATATCTTTTAAAAATAAAGAACAGACTTTATCAACAGTCTACAAATGCATCAAACATACTTACGTATTTTGCGTATCTAATAAATGCAACAATACATAAGATATTTTATGTTTTTTAACGATAGAATACATGCCATTTTAGTTACGAGGTTGTAAAATTGCCTATAAAAAACGATTTTCGATATAAACTAGGGGTAACACACCCGGGTGTTTTGGTTTTTTTTGTTTATTTAAGTAAAATGTACGCTACTCAGGTGTTAATTTGGATACCCGGGTATTTTAAAGGTAAAAATAAACAACTGAAATACTCAGTAGCACATGCATGTCAATGTTTTAAAATATTTTGATACGCGGAAAAAGTATTGTGTTATAAAATAATTTCATTTATTTAAATTTAAAATTATTTTCCTATAACGACATTATTACGTTTTTTGCCTATTAAAAAGCTGTTATATAAAAATAGTTACATTAGATTTTTAGTATGTGTAATTCTACAATTTTTTTTAAAATAAAACCTAATTATAGAGTAACAAAACGCTTCTTATACTATGTAGACTAAGGCATACAAATTTTGGCCTTATCCTGAATTTGCCCACGTTTGTTATAAGCCAAAAATATGCATAACAAAAAGCGTTGAAAAACAAAGCAAAATATGTTAAGTAGTAGTAACTATTGGCAGGATACGTAAAACTTGTGTCTTAAACTGCGCTATGACGTCTATAGACGTCATATAAAAAGTATTAATTGCCGATTATATGAACCAAATCGACTTTGAACAAATTATGTTTTTACAATTTTTTACAATTACCGTTTTTAATATTTTATTTTTTATTTGTATTTTTTCCAACCATCTTTTTAAACTTTTTTTTTTGAAAAAAAAAAGCAAAAAATTTAAAAATTTAAAAAATTGTCAAAACCAAATTAATAGACTTAAAAAAGAAACAATAACACTTTTTTGATATGACTTCTAAAGAAGTCATTATCCGGTCAGGATTAGAGGTATTACTATAGCCTAAAGAAATGAAAATATGCTTCTAGGAGCAAAATTTTCGTGTGTATTTGATTTTTTTGCAAGATTATTTGCTAAAAAGATTAAAAAATCTTTAATTGCCGCACATAAAAAAAAAATTGTAAATGCCTACAAAAATCGTATACTTTTAGAAAAAAATTTATTCTAAAAATGGTGCTCGTTAATACCTGTAGTTACTAAGCAACTTGAAACATGGGTTTAGATATAGAAGTTTTGCAATTTATAGTGCAAAAAAAAATTATAGATCGAAAAACGGAAAATATGTAGTTAAGCTTAGCGCACTTGTTAATAGAAGATTTTGTAGATTCATAGACAACGCTCTGGAAAGAACTAAAGAACAAGCATATAACAGTATTCTGACGTAATTTATAGCGTAAGAAATATTAGATTCAGTTCACAAACAAAAAGTAATTAACAATAATTCTTTACTCCCAAACTTTTTTTAGAGGGTATTACGTACGAAAAAAAGTTTTTGACATTTTCTTGCAATGATTATTTTTTGAAAACATAATATACGCACAAACTATATATGAGTCAAAATTGCTATATATCTTTGATTATTTTACTACGAAACGACTTAGTTTGTAAACCAGGACCCTGTTGTTTATTGCGACTTTTTGAAATAGTATTACCATGGGTAAAATATTTTTTTTTTTTTTTTTTAAAAAAAATGCGTGATTGCTAAAAAAAAACTTACGTAAATTTTACCATAAAAAATAAAATAAAAATTCTTTTGTTATTGTAAAAAACTAACGCTAATGATCATTTTATATTAAGCCAGAAAATTAGTACGGGCAGTATCAAATAGCTTTGGCAAATGATCTCATGGGTACATAAAATGTACCAAAAATTTAAAGAAAAACATATTTAGCGCGTCATATTAATAAAAAATTTTACAAAAAATGCTTGTGCAAGTAATTCTGAAAGGAAAAGCAAAATATTCGCAAAAAAGTTAAGTTAACACTTTTTAAGATACTTAATAGTTAGCCTTTACTTTTGAAACTAAGTTTATATGTACGGAAGGGAGATATTAAATTTCTTTTTTTATTTGTAAGTCGGGGCTGCAAAACTTTTTATCATAAGTTTTCTTATCGGTTTTTTCAAACTTAAAAAAACTTGCACTATAAAGTACACATTTTTTTATAACACGTTGAATCTATCAGTTTGTAAACAAAAAAAAGTATAACACGTATAGTTTGTACAAAACTAGTTTTACTGACATAAAATATACATTAAATAATTGAAAACTTGACATCTGCTTAAGTATTTTCGTGTTGTTATTAAAAAAAAATTTGACAGTTGCTGTATAAGCCTATTTTTAAGTTACTGTGAAATTATTACTTTCTTTTCAGGCTATATTATCGTGATTTTAGCTTTAAGTAGTTTTGTTGTGCCAAGTATTTAAATGATACTAAATTATTCAAAGTTAATACAAACCAGCTGTTTTTTTACAAAATGTAAAAGATCGTATAACGATTGGTTTATAGGGGCATGAAAAATTTCTTACTGTTAAAACACGGTGATAGTTTAAATTATTGAATTGTGTATAAGATTAAATAACACACAATACGATCTCAAATTGAGCCTAGCGCCATATAAAACTACAGCAGAGTACAAGGCCGACATCTTATAAGCTGACAGGCCTAGGCTGCCTGTGGCGACAGCTCCGTTAAGCCGTTTCCTATATGTTATAGGGTCTTTGCGCGTATAACCGCTAACAATACTGATGCGAAGGTATGATCAGTTTGGATTTCGTATTTTTGTTCGACACCAAAAATAATTGGGTGTACGGGATGTGTACAACGTATAGTGTATGCTGTAAAGAAGACTAGTTTTGTTACAAAATGTTAGACGGTTTAGGTTGCAACTCAATAATTGCTATTTTTTTGTGCATTATATGTCTCCGTTGCTGTTTTCGTATATGTATCGCTGAAAAACGAGAAACTTTTTTCCTATTTTGGTCTTTAAAAATTTAAAAGGCTTGCGAACGACAACACAAAGTAAGTCCGTAAAGCAAACTTAGCAATACGCGTATATTTTGCGCGTCATTTAACACAACTGCGCGGGGAGTTTCATGATACCATATGACGAAAAAAGGTACATATAAACTATACCAGATTAATATATTACGAAAATAGCTAAAGGATTTAGCCTAACTATCTAATAACGATGATAAAACATTGTTTTTTTTGATAATATTTTTTTTTACCTTTTTAGAACTTCGGCTTAAGGAAAGTCAGGTTTTTTTTAGGATACTTATAAAAATAAAAAATATATTATAAAAATCACAACTTGTTTTAAGATATATCTCTTTGTGGATTTCTCAACTAAGAAAACTTGTTTTGCATAGTTTTGTATACACAAAAAACTTTTATACCTAGGTAAAAACGGATGATAATTGATTGCCAAAAATTGTAGAAAAACCTTGTGTTATAAACATGCATATACACAGTATATGCTATACGCTTGTTTATTTCGCCTTGTAATATTAGTATACAAAAAGACCAAAAAAATACGCAAACTGCGAGATACAAAATACAGCAGTCCGCAAAAACAAATAATACAACTGCAAAATTTTTTCCTGATTCTGTCTTTTGTCGTTTTCTGCTAGTTGTTCATCTAAGATATTTTTATTTAGATTTAAACACAAATAAACGGCTATCGTAAATATGAGTTGTTCGCAATTTAATTTTTTGTGACTATATAAATCAGTGAATCGATTGATGACTACACCATGTTATATTCTGCTGTTTTCTTTATATCGATTATAGTTTTACACACAAACTTTTTACCCAAGTACGACGGAATTGTTGGTTCTTCTCTATAGAAAGTGCAAAAAAATAAAATTACAAACGCAAAGATCCCTCGCTATCTGCGTGTATACAAAATTTATCAATATAGCTATAAAAGATATATTGTATAATAATTTAAACAATTATCTACAGATAAAAGCAACCGATTTTAAACAGAACAGATCTATGTCGGCATCGTAACCTACAATGTGTTTTTTTAATATAAGACAGCCAATAAGTTATTTGATATATTTATAAAGTAAAAAACTTTACTGTAATACAACCTAGTAATTGTCGTGTCTACGCGCATCATTAAACAGCCAATGTTTTTTTTATACTTGTTTATTCTAACAAAAAAAAACCCCCCTCGGGCCCCGAGGCCATGGGTTTTCCCCGTTGCCCCGGGGTAATAACAGAAATATTAAAATAGACCCTCAGGTTAATCCTCCACCCGGGGTTTTAAGGACCCTTTACACGACTTGTAATACTTACATAAGAAAACGGGCCGATGGATGTTTAAATTATAAGGTTTTTGTAAAAGTTAAAAACGTTATTACTACTTTACAAAATAATTTCTGTTTTTTTTGTCCAATCAGCGTATTGTTCTCTCTTGTTCGCATTTTTCCTTTCAAAAAACTGTGCACAAAAATATTGAGCTATTTTAAAAAAACCCTTTTTAATTTATTTTGCGGAGAACACTACAAAGCAAACATATAGAAATAGTATATGCAAAAGCCATCAATCGTAAACATAACTTAAGAATTTTGTATCTTATTAGCTGTTAATTAGTATGGCTACAGCGTTATTATTTTATTAAATTGTTAAAAGAAGCAATTTGCATGTTTAGTAAAAAATCACTTTTTTTACCATTATAAAAATAACCGGGTATTAATATAAAAAAAAAGTTCAAAACCCGGTTTATTTTGACACCGAAATATTTAGAAGCTTGGTTTTATACTAAGGCGGCGACGAAACATATCTTAACATTCAAATTTAAAAAATGCGATCTTAGTCCTCGTAAAATAAAAAATGGTTTATTTTTTATTTATACCAAAAATCTTACTATTCGGATACATAACAAAAACGATTTTTGGATGTATTAGATACATTTTTACTTTATATTTAACAGTTTAACATGACAAAACATACGTATTATCTGGAATAATAAAAAATACGTAATATTCTTTATTGCTTATAAACACATTTTACTTTATGGTCAATAAAAAACTGGTATACATAAAATTTTGTGCCAGACATGCGAATCTAGTTATTTTCAAAATATCAAAGTTCATTTATATTGACAAAATGCAACGCTGGTTTTATAATTAAATATCGACGTATATAGGATATAAATATATCTATCTATATATCCATAATATTATTTTTGTGGTTAATAAAATGTGACCGTTTGGTTTTCCATTTATTATCCTTTTGCAATATGTTTAATTGAACACACACAATTTACCAACAGTATTACAGAAAATTTTCCCGAACCACCGTAAGGTTTTTTACATAGTTCGCTCTCAATAACCCGATCAGGTAAGATTTTTTATAACTTGCTGCAGGTCATACAATAACCCGCATTTTTGGAGATGCTGGTAAATATTGTATACAACCATGCATATAGGTTAACGTATTACCGACCCCTGTGTTTTTCGTCTATTAAAAGCAGTTAAGCAAATAATATTTATTAATTAAAAATACACCGTGAGTAATACTTAAAAATAGTTTTTCGTTATCATGCATTTAGTTTTCGCTTTTTTTTTTTAGTTTTTTTATACCACAATGAATTTTCTTGTGAAAAGCAGCTTTTATTCGAAAGTTGCCACTGACACAGGACAAAATGTTTTAACCTATATACTAGTTTATATTAGGCGTATTTTTTATACAAAAAAGTTATGGCAACACCGCAAAGATAACAAAAAAATCTAAACTAAACAAATTGTGTAAACATCGGCTTATAACCTAAAAAAAGGATTTAAGTAAAATAATATATCTACATTTTGTATATGTTTTTATCTAGTTTTTAATATTGTAATGTCATTAAAACAAAAAACTGAATATATTGGCAGTATCCGTATAGATGAATTTTTTTTTTCTTTTTTTTGTATTTTGGCAAATAAATAATAATGTAGATACATGTCGCAAAGGCAAAATTACTAAAACTCAATATACAAATGAGAGTTATAAAAAACTAAATAGTATTGTGATTTTGCAAGAAAAAGATTTTTTGATACAAAAAATAATATTTTTTTTTTGTTATATGGTAAACGTGTAAATAAACTAAATTGATAGACGTACACTATATTACATTTTAAAAAGAATGCAGTGTAAAAATTAAAATGTGGCATTGTATGTTTTTATACGCAAAACTGCGCAACAACTAAAAACTGAGTCTACTTAACACTTAAGTGCCCAGAGTCTTTACAAAGCTTTTTTAGACATACGTAAATGCCCAGACTCCATTTAAGGCGCTCGCAAAAAATGGCTTTTGCCCATATCTTGCGCAAGATTAAGTACTAAGTTGCGCTAAAACAACATATTGTGGTTTTTTGCCGACGCTGTCTTTGTTTTTACATATGCATCCAGCGTCAGTTTTTGTACAGATTGGCTTCAAGCCCTCTCTAAGAAACAACCAGAAAATACATGCCAGGACAAAAAAATTTATTCTACAACGTCTGCCAAAGGTTTTTTATAGTGCTCGAGACGCAAGCATATATTTTTTAGGTAATGGAAGAAATTATATACACGCCATCTGTTTACAGGGGTCACATAGTGTTAAGGGGCATTGATTTAGACACGCTCTTTAGACAGATAAAATAATAAAAACCTACATATTTTGTATTCAATGTTGAGAACGAGAAATTGTTGTCTTAAAGCATGCGTGTGTTTTTATTATCGAATTTTGTAGTGATTAAGAAAAAATAAACCGCGAATATATGCGTATATTTAAATTGGTTGTGTATTCAAATAAAAAAAAATAGAAACAAATACATATTTAGTATGTTGAGATCTCTTTAAAACATTTTCGAATGCTATTTTTGAACCATTGTATATATATCCACATCAAAAATATCATTAGATAAATTGCGATATATTGACAAACTATACTGCAAAAAAATATTTGTATTGCCCGATTTCTACAAAAAAAAAAAAATTCCGCTATAAAAATGTAATAAATCTTACTTACAGTCTAATTAGTCTATGTTATTTTATCTTTCTTATGTATTTCTCTATAGTGGGTATTTTTTAAAATAAAAAAAAAACTGCCTATACTGATTAACACCTATTTAAAACCTGTAAAAACAATACAATGAATTTTTGTAGTAAAGAGTTGACATATGGAAAGTAAAAAAAAACAACAAAGTATTTTTTTTTTTTTGCCTGAACAAAAAAAAAGAATCATAATGTAACCATAAATAAAATAATGGCTTTTCTTTGATTTTTTTTAAAACTTATCCTCTTTATTTCAAATTTCAAATGAAGGTTTTTTACAGGCATTATGCACTGGCTTTAACCTACAAAAAACACAGATAA
Organism: Agrenia bidenticulata; assembly: GCA_034694785.1. Taxonomy (NCBI): domain Eukaryota; kingdom Metazoa; phylum Arthropoda; class Collembola; order Entomobryomorpha; family Isotomidae; genus Agrenia; species Agrenia bidenticulata. The sequence continues at coordinate 2,178 of JAQFYM010001571.1, read as the reverse complement.
ATGCACTTTTTTTTTGTTTTTTTGCTGAAAAAAAAGGAATATATTTTACTAGATATTTTTTTATGTTTGTATTGATATTGCAGGATTTTATTTAGATACTATTTTTATGGACATCATGTAATAATAATTTAGTAAACGCTGCTATATGAGCGTTTTGTTTTATTTACATTTTATTATGCTTTTTAGCAAAAGGTACATAGATTTTTGTATTTTTTGTAGAAATTACTAATTTTTTTGTTCACTAATTAAAAAGACTGTTTCTCGGTTTTTTTATTTAAGCTACATTAAGATAATTTTTGCTGTATATGTAAGTTGTGGTAATATCAAAAAGTTTCAAATGTTATATAAGCATTTTTTAGTGTTTTTTTTGTTTAAAAAAAACCGAAAAATAAAGTGTAAAAGTATAGATAAAAACAAAGTAACATTACCTTGATAAATTTATACTTTTTTACCACCCAGAACGGGGCAACAATTTGTAATTGGAAGCAACGGAGCATGATCATTTACTCTTTGTTTTTTTTCAATTACGTTTTTAAAAAACCGTGTTAAGTGAGCCAGGGCTTAGCAGGTACTATTTTATAAGCAAACATTTTTTAACTTGATAATTCGGATACACATGCAACGCTTTTATAGCTCTTAAGTGTTACTTTGTTTTAAAAAATTGTAAGTCCTTCACAATAATTTAATATCTATTCTAATTTAATATTATCGTCTCAAATATAGACCTACTTTGTATAAACACTTAAAAGTGCTTATTATTTATGATGAGTGCAGATCCGTGCAAACCTTGATGCGATCTTAATTTTGCGATCCTCATTAAAAAATTAATTTTTAAAGCCACAGGCTTTGTATTAATTGTTCTAGTTACTAGTGTTGGGCAGAAGTACTATGCTTGAAACTGCATATGAACTAACAAACGGTGTAAAAAAACATGAAGAATTTGACGACCTTTATTCATTTTGCATAATTTGCGAAAGTAGCAGATATGAATATTAACTATTAGTAATAAGTAAAATCTTTGCGACATTAAGAAAACTGCAATACATATTTTTAGTTGTAATATATATATGTATTTTAAAAAAAAATGCAAAATCCTATTCGATGCCAAAGTGTTAAATATAAGGTACATTTTTTTTTAATTTACAGTTTTTATATTGTAGTTTTATTTAAATCGAATTGAATTTTTGTTTTGTAAATTTTAAAGTTTGAATATAAGGATTTTAGTTTATTTAATATTGTTTTCTACTGCAATTTTTTACTTAAAACAAACAATGATATTTTCTTAAAATAAACACTAAAAAAAGTCCTTGTGCATTAAAAAAAATACTACGGTAAACATGAATTTTTTTAAAGAAGTTTCTGACGAACTTGCAAGTAAAACATTACAGTAGATATACCTTAAATTAAAAAACGTATATAAAAGACATATTGCCATATATAAAAAAATTTTTGTCATAACTAACTATATAAAATAAAATTCTGCAAATGAATAGTTTTATAAATATATAAGGCATCAGAGGCGCGACTCATATTTTTGCAAAAATGCTATAAGACTCAAATATACAAAGCATACAAATTGTTAATATATCTAAATAATTTTCATAATATACACAAATAAAATACATGTCGAACAAAAGTTTTTTGTACGAAAACAAGTACGTCTAAATATTATTGTGCTGCTAAAAAAAAAAACTGTTTTTCTTTGAGTTTTTATGCAGGCTGAATTCCCTCGCATGTTTTTTTTACCTGTATTTATGTTTTTTGTGCAGCTTGCCTTTGACAAAATGCATCCAAAAGTAACTGTACCAATAATAATGTGCAATGCCCATGTAAAGAATTTTTCAGTGTAGTTTGTTTGGGATTGACATTTTTGGAAGGAACGAGAGAAACCATTCACAATAAATTTTTGATCTGCTAATTGCATCGGTTGTATTTTTTACGCGTAAAGATCTTTATGATGCATCATCTTATTACTTTTTTAAACAAAAACAAATACCTATAAAAAAAGAAAGTTTTTAAATTCTATTTGAGACTTTTTAAAAGTTTTTCGAGATTGTCGTAAATTGTGTCTTTTTCCAAAATGAAAACCCTTTTCGGATACTTATCTCTGGTCTAGTTTACAGCTGAATAAACTCCTGTCAGGCGCTTACCGAGGGGGGGGGGGGGGGGGAAGGGTGT